>PVIR01014278.1:0-40731 GCA_004026965.1 Petromus typicus | reverse complement strand
AACAATACTGGGTGTGGAGACCCACACCCAGCAGCAACCAGTACCACATACCACAGTGCCGGGCGTGGTGGCTCACGCCTGTAATCCCAGCACTCGGGAGGCAGAGGCAGGAGGATTGTGATGTGAGTTGGAGGCTGAGCTCAGGGCCAGCCTGAACCACAAAAGCAAGACCCTGTCTCAAAAAACCTAAAAAAAAAAAGAAATCAGCCTATAACCAATGCTGACAAAACTGTGCGGGGAAAAAGGAACACTTCTTCATTGTTGGTGGGAGTGTAAACTGGCACGCGTACTATGCAAATAAGCATGAATAATAAAAATAAAAATAATAAAATAATAACAAATAATAAAATAACAAAATATAATTATAAATTATTTATTAATAATAATTATAATAATAATAACAACTAATAAAACATAGAAATTACATTTGACTCAGATATTTCCTTTTTAGATGTCTTCCTCAGACTTAATAATGTCACACCATAGTGATATATGTACACCTATGTTTATAGCAGCACAGCTTATAAAAGCTAAACAGCATATATGACCAACAGATGAATAAATATATATCTAAAAAATATGCAGTAAATTACAGATAATAGGAAAAAAGAGATACAAAAAGTTTACTCTATATTTCTCCTGTCAGTTTCGAGTTTCACTGCAATATGGTATAAGCACTCACTTTGCAGAATTTCCACTTTTTGAATTAATGCCCAACTATTGCTTAAGAGTGACCTATTTTTAATAACAGTAAAATAGATTCCCAGAACAGAGTAATCTATGAAGGCAGAGAATAGCTCAGTTGTTGCTTAAATTTACCAGGAGAGGGATTAGGAGATAATAGCTAGTGGGTTGTGTGTTTTGTTGTGGGATCATAAAAATGATCTAGATTTGATTATAATCATGGTTGTGCAACTATATCAATATGCTAAAGTCTACTGAATCATATGTTTTAAGTTTGTAAATTTCATAATGTGTACATTTTAGTTCAACAAAGCTATTATTTTTCAAAAGGAAGCAGCAGGTGGGGAAAGCAGGAGAAAAGGTAGAAGGAATGACCTTTGAAGGCATCTGAAGCTAAAGGGAGAGGGATGGCAAGAAAGGCTGGGTTAGCAGCGCCCAGTGGTACTGACGTAGAAAAGGACATCGGAAGAGGTCACCAGGGGTTTTTCGGGGAGCCCAGGGCAGAGGCTAAATTGCAATGATCAGAGCAGGATAGACAATGAGAAGACGTAGAGACTCAGTGTGTGGCAACAACACCAATAACAAGAGAGCAGGTCAGGCTGGGACGCTGAGAATCAAATAGGCAGACAGAGTTCTCCTGGGATAAAGGAGAACCAGTTTGTCACGGATTTCAGATAAAATCAGCGCAAACTTAACAGAGAGTGAGTGAGAATCACTAAAGAGTAGGACAAGATCAAGGCTATTATTTGAGGGAGAACTGGGTCAGGAGGGGCCATGGCAGCCAGGAGGAGGGGTTGAGTTCCGGGTGACGAGCATGAGCAAGATTGTATACCCTCATCTGGAGTTTTTCTTTGATCTCCTCAGAAGTCTGAGATAAACCCATCTGCTGGGAATAAGACTGGAAGTTGTGAGGCTTAAGAAACGTAGGAAAAATTTTAAACAACTGATATGAGTCATTTGTTGCAATAATAGATGAAAATAATGCTATCTCCTTAGATAGAAAATAATGCTATCTCCTTAATTCTGGGGACCTCTTGGTCTTGTACCCAAATCATCCATTTGCCCACCAGCTTGGCAACCTATGAGCTAGAGTAGTGACAGGTCTGCTGAATTCTATTCCTTCCCCCACAGAAATGATATACTATCATTTCCAATAATTTCATTCTGATGGTACTCCTGTGATGGAATTAATTTGTCTACTGTTTTATCAGACAGGCTGTCATTACACCGCAGTTTCCATGTATGGCTTGCTAATATCAAGAACTGACCTCACTGCCCTGCATCTACGTCACTGAGCTCCTGGGGTGTAGCAGGTATCCGGAAAGACCTCATGGCTCCTTTGCTCATCAATGTCAATTCTAGATTTTTTCAATACTACTACAATCAATTTTTAATACTTTTTGGTCCCAATGCAAAAATATAATATACAATCAAGTTAAAACTTATTTTTCACTTGTTAAACTATTGAAATTTTCCTTATTAAACTAATTATAAGACTATTAAAAATGAAATGTTAGTATATTATAGTGAAATATTTTAGAAATATAAAATATATAGATGATATAATGAACACTCATATTTTCATCATCTACCTTTAGAGTTTAGAGCACAAATCTAAAGTATCTCTAATTTAATTTAAAGTTATTTTAAAATACATACCACATAAAAATGATGAAATAATCTTTAAGACTCCTAAAAAGGGTGGCAAGATTTTGTTATAAAAGGAGTTCACAGGTAAGAAAACTGGGAGAAACACTGCCTATGATGTTCACTGCAGTCCGAAAATGCTGTTACGCTGTGGCTGAATTTACCAGTGTCTTGCTAGATCTGCCACCACTTCATTCACATAAGAACTCATGAAAAAGCATAAAGAGTAAGTGAAGCTCTAATACTGTTATTTTTAAAGTGCAGAACAATTTGCACAAAATATTGCATCTAGCGTCCTCTTTACCTTCCTCAGTTGCATGGTATTCAGAGCCAGGAGCTGAGTAAGAGAGAGTAGGAAGTCGCCATTATAGTGAGGCTCTGCTGGGCGCTAGACCCCATGTGAGACCCTTTGTTAACTTTAGCATATTAAATTCGTACAACTGTCTCTTGAGGTGTGTTTACCAAGATGGCCATATTGCATGAGAAAAAACAGGGCTCCCAAAGATAGCGGTGTTGGAAACACCACTCCTACACCCGTCTGTCTGTCTCCAAAGCCCATGGGGGTATATTTTCAGAATCAGTGAGCCTGAGGACTTTAACGTTTAGAAAAGTAGTAGCCACATGATAAAACACCTCAAGTGATAAGAATTATCTGCCACAATAACCAGGAGACTAAAAAATCCATGTTAAACACTGGCTGGACCCCAGCTGAGTCGGCACTGGTATTAACTGTTGGCCAAAACCTCAGAGTGCTTCTCCAACACTGTTTACTCTTTAATACTCTTCACTGTGAGTTCAAGGGCCCTTCCAAATTCATCCCCATCATTTGTCTTCTTTGTCCTTTTAATGTGGAACACTGTTAAGTTCAACATTCCTTCAAATCTTAAGCAAAATTCCACATTTATATCATGTCATTTTGGAAGGAGGGAAGAGGGACAAGGAAGGAATGAGAGAAGAAGAGAGAGTAACAGCAGGAGAGGACTGAAGAACGCTAGCTCTCCGAGATGCATTTTGCTCAATGAGAGTTTGGAACCGAGTAGGCACTTCCTGGTGTTCAGTGAATAGTAGGACACAAGAGAATCTGTGGAAGACTCTGTACCTAGGAAGTCTGATGCGCATAATACACTTTACACACACTTGTAAAAGTCTGTGAACTTCAGGTTCACAACTGAACTTCAGATCTGTAGGGTTTCTTACAGTTCTGTGGAAACAATTAACTATACATTGAGATTAAGCCCCTTTTATTTACTAACAAATTCTGGTTTTAATTCAACAAGGTGGTAGGCAAAAAAGTAGTATCTTTTGTTTATTTTGGTTTTCTGAGACCAGGTCTCACTTTGTATTTAATGCTGACCTTGAAATCACTATATAGCATATGCATCTCAAATTCACAGAGATCCTCCTGCCTCTGCTTCCTGAGTTTATAGGTAGGCATCACCATGGCTGTCTCAAATAGTAATATTAATAGTTGGCTGTTTACTTAGCAATGTCCCATGAAAAATCCAAGTGAATGTGTAACAGTATTAAGCATCTATCCCAGGAAAGTCTCCATTCCCTTTACAGAAATACCCCACCAAGTAGACATCTGATAGCACACCAAACACGGTGGCAGCTTCGGCCTCCTCCCCACCCTTCACCCCACACCTCACACCCCACAATGTTCCAAACTGGAAGGGTAGTTCTCTGTTCAAAAAGAAAAAAACCTTAATGGTGAGATGAAGAGGACAATGATTTCCCCACAGAATATTTTCCTCTACTACTGTCTATAGCCTGCATGATAATCACAGAAGTTCCCTGGTCAGTGTGGCATTTCCATGGTGAGAAGCAAGGTAAAAGTTAACCAACCAGGGAGCTGGGAACTTTCGGCCACTGGGTGGATGTGAAGGACGAGTGGCCAGTCATAGTGTCAGCAGGGACCCGACTTCACAGCCTCCTCTTTGAGTGGACCACAGAGCCTGACTTGTGCCTTTCTAAATGGACAAGCCAGTGAAGTATTGAATGTAATAATAGCTCCATCACTTCCCCCAATGCAGAAATTTGCTGTGCCCTTCCTCTCAAAGGCCAAGAGCCAGTGCCTCTTATGATCAACAATCCCCAGATTGTTGGAATATGTATGTGCTCTTTGTATTGGCACCAGAAGCTCAGAGATACCAACTTTTAGAAACCAAAGATATTTTGGAAAAGCAATTTAATCTGGAAAAAAGAGGTCCTAAATTAGTTTTGACCATCTCAGGACAGGCCAACCAGATGAATTAATTAAAGGAAAGGAAGAAGCATACAGTTTAAATTAAATCTCAACTCAAAACTTCTCTAAAAGCTCACTCAGTTATTTTGCCTGCACTAAATGTCTTGATTTTTTTAAATGAAATTTTTGTTGTTACATTACATATACACATCATGATTGTACTCAACAATGAGAATTTGTACTAGTATATGACACAACTTAATTCTCATTTTTTCCCATACCCCTACTCACCCTACCACCCCCGCCCCCTATGTACATAAACTTTGTTTCCTTTCTTTTTTGTTATAATCCCATTATTTTCCCCCTCGTTACTGAATGTCTTGATTTTATCCAGTTCTGTTCAGTTCTACTCTGTTCTTTTGTGTGGATACAGAGTATCGTAAACAGAGTACAGAGGAAGAAATGACTGCACTGAAGTAAGTTCTAAGGGTCTGAAAAGTAACGGATTTAAAAATCCATGGTTTCTTTGAGAGGAAAGAAAAGCAGAAGGTGTCAAAGATAGAATAGAAAAGACTTCTGTGCATTACGGGGCTACAGGAAAGACGAGTGAGAAGCTGAAAGACTTTTCGCCTGCTCAGTAATGTTAATGCATGTTTCCTGTTGCCTAAAAGACCTGGGCATCCATGGCGCACATTGTCCGCCATGATCATCTCCATGTTGAAGAGCTTCAGGTCTCAATGCCCAGGGGGAGCACAATACCTTCCTTTGCCGATAGGAGTCTGACAGCCCATCCGACACACTAAACTCAAAACCAACAAAGCGGACCTGCTCGTCTTTGCTCCTTCATCCGTTTCTCCTCTACTTCCTGGCCCTATCTCAGTCTGCAGCCATTGACAGTAGTTGGACCAGAAATCTCTGGATCGCTCTCACGTCTCCATTCTCCCTCTTCCTAAACAATTACCGAGTTATCTGTAATCTCTTGTTAGTACTCTTAAAATCCATTTCTTCTTTCCTGCTTCCATTTCCACTTTCCTGTTCAGCCTTTTTTAACCCTTATCCTGAGGATTATCACATCTTCCTCTGCTGAGATTTCTTCTCCCAATTTGTCCATGTAACCAATCCATTTTCTAATTCATGGTCAAAGTAATCTAAGATTTAAGCATGACCTGAGCATTTCTCAGTTTGTAAGTAATCAATGATGCCCTCAGATAAATCCTTTTTTTTTTTTTTTTTTTTTTTTTGAGACAGGGTCTCGCTTTGTGGTTCAGCCTGGCCCTGAGCTCAGCCTCCAACTCACATCACAGCAATCCTCACGCCTGGCACTGTGCTATGTGGTACTGTTTGCTGCTGGGTGTGAGTCTCCACACCCAGTATGGCATGTGGTTACCAGGGATTGAACCCTGGCCCTTGTGCTTGCAAGACAGGCGCTAGAACCATCGAGCTAAATCCCCAGACCCCTCAGATAAATCTTAATTCTGTATATTACAAGACCTGGCAGGCTCTGGCCTCTACCAGCCTCTGTAGCTTTATCTGTGGATAATTTACTCTTTGCCCTGCTCTTCAGTGCATATATATTCCAGCTAAAACTACTTGGTTTCCTGAGTGCAACTTCCTTCCCTGGATTATGCTCTAGAACTCTGCTCATACTCTCCCCCACTGTCCTTGCCACTCATGTTTCTGGTCTAGGATTTATTCTTATTGCAACTGAAGATGTCAACTTAGGTGTAATTTCTTCAAGGATGTATTCCCTGACCTCCAAATTTAGTCATTATAGTTCTATAACACTCTATGGGGTTCCTTCTGTCAAAGCACATCCACATTATAATTCTGATACTTTTAAGGCCATTTATTTATCCTTTTGTCCCTTCATTTTAGATTAAATATTCATAAGAGCAGGCCCTATGTCCATGTTGTTCACCAGTGTACTGACAACATCCCACACATCGCTCAGAAATGTGTACATAATGTTCTTGAAAAACACCCATCAATAATTAAGCATCTGATAGGATACTGAAATATAGGTCATGTAAGTTCTGGAGTCTTCAAGCTTGTTTTTTTTAAAAAGCTGTGGATTTTCACCAGTAACTAATGAACTCTCAGATTCTGCCCAGTAATTTACAATCATCTTTTCATAGCTGCCTACTAAACTCAGACCAGAAGAAAATCTTGACAATAGTATTTTCTGTGAGGAAATTTCCACAGATTAATCTCTCCTATAGGAATTAAAAACTAGCCCTTTAAAAAACTCAGGTGAATTTTCCCAACAATTTTGGCATTTTTTTTCCATGACAGGAGACAATTTGGATGAAAAAGATAAATGAAGATTATGTCATTTGGAAATAACATATAGAAAAGTTTGCTAAAGCCCTAAATATTTTACCATTTTTGTCTTGGAACACTTAATCATTTTAATCATTTTAATTTCTAACAAATGTTAATTTTTTTTGGTAGGGTCTTTCATGGCTATCAGATCCATTCTGGTGATTCCAGGAGGACATTAATATGTCACAAGGAGCTTCCTAAAACCCAGCGTTGATCACCATATGCCTCCAAATTGAGCCTAGATTTTATATTAATTTGTGCACCAAAAGACACAATAGGGCTTACTTTCAGGAGATGTGTCATTTTTTTTAATGTGTGACAATCTAAATCTATTAATTTATTCAGATACAAAAATCTCTGTTTTGGGCCAGGGAGTTAGC
The DNA here is from genome assembly GCA_004026965.1 of Petromus typicus. Lineage (NCBI taxonomy): Eukaryota > Metazoa > Chordata > Mammalia > Rodentia > Petromuridae > Petromus > Petromus typicus. The sequence continues at coordinate 33,513 of PVIR01014278.1, read as the reverse complement.
TCAGTGGTTCCGGCGCCTGTCTTGCAAGCGCAAGGGCCCGGGTTCGATTCCCCGGTAACCACATAACAATACTGGGTGTGGAGACCCACACCCAGCAGCAACCAGTACCACATACCATAGTGCCGGGCGTGGTGGCTCATGCCTGTAATCCCAGCACCCGGGAGGCAGATGCAGGAGGATTGTGATGTGAGTTTGAGGCTGAGCTCAGGGCCAGCCTGAACCACAAAGCGAGACCCTGTCTCAAAAAACCTAAAAAAAAAAAAAAAAATCTCTGTTTATTCATTTGCAATCACATCATCAACTTCTGGAACATCATCATGACTCTCCAAACCCTGAGTTTGGGCCTTAATTTCTTCCGTCTCCATTTCCTATAGAACCTCTGGCCCCAATCTCATGTCCAGCAAGAGAGCTGTCATTAAATGAACACTTCCTGCTCAAACAGCCTGCAACACGGCCATCAGTGTTTTATCCTATGACTTCTTCACCCAAGTCACCAACTCTTTGGGCTTCACAGTTTCCATTAAATCAAGTGTTAAGACTTGTGAGACAGGAGTGGCAACAAAAATGATGACAGTTAAGAATGATGAGCCACACAAAAGCGATGAAATTGCAGGCCCCCAATATTTTGAGTACATTGTGTCCATTATAACACATGACATTAAATTATGCAGATTCATGCTAGACACAACCTTGTCTGTTTATTATCAAGTGTACACATCATTCATGTGTTATGCTGTACTCTGGCTCTTCAGCAATAAATCCCAAGATCCTTTGTTTATGTAGGTGTTTACCTCTTTTCCAAAGGCATCCACTTGAATATTTACAAATAGTTACAATTTATATTATCATTTATTTCAAGCATTGATGTTAATATTGATTATATTTAATTATATATTAATATCATTTTATAATTCAGTACATCCATCATGTGTTACAACAGACATAATGAGTCTGTCTGGCTGACAATCTTCACTAGGGCTCATTTGGGAGAGTGAGGCTTATACTAAGGGCATCCTTAAAAATCATATTAGGGCTTACTTTCCAGTTAGGTCATATTTTTTGGGAAATGGAGTGTAATTCTGCTACTTGCAAGAAGGCTACAGAAGTAAAAGACATCATTATCTTGGCTCATAAGACTCAATATTATACAACCAACCACCTTTGAGCATTCATCTTTACCATGTCCCTTCCGGTCTCATTATTTTAGGCACAGTGTATAAATTGTTATTCTCCAACACATCTTGCCTTTTCAAGCCCCTTACTCTTGCCAATTTCTGTCGTGCACTTGCATCTTTCTTCTTTGATTATCTCGCTTAACACACATTTATTTAGCCCTCAACACTCAATTCTGTCATCATGAATGGTAGAAAAACTACAGGGGACCCAAAGCTGGCTAGAACAGGACTTTAAGGTCAAGGATGTTGCAATCTATTTCCAGGCAACAAGACAAAGTCTTATGATATGATGATTATTACCAGAAAGATGGTGCTCACTGAACAAATTACAACTAACTAAAAGTCTCAGGTACCAGAGAATATTAACACTTACATATTAGATAGTCAATTATAACAAAAATTCATCCTTCCCAAGTTCCCCTAAGATAGATTCCAAATATCACTACTCTTGGTTTGATATCTGACAATCTTAACATAGTCTTTTCCTTGCCTCAATGCTATGAATTTTGATTTGAAACAGTGATCTAGAAAAACAGAAATGTTTCTTACATTGTCAGGCCCTTCATGCGGGTCAGCTTTCACATTCACAACATCTGTGAAGATTTCTCAGTCAGCCATCTGCAAGTCAGCTAAATATTGAAAATCAAAATTGGAATGTTTTCTCAATGCCTCAGTGATTAGGGGGAAAAAAGTCAAAATCTTTCTAGTCCATCTATGTCATCTTCATTCGTAGTTTTTGTAAATGACAGGAGTTGAAAACAAAATTACTTTAAAAGTTCCCCTTAATATTTTGAATCATTTGTGCTTGCAATCAATGGCATTAAACTGTGAGAAACAGAAACGAACTATTTCCAATAGTTGAAACTTGTCAATAGTTGAAAACTGACAAGGACATTAATTGGGTACATGTATGTTTAATAGGTACCAAAATATCTAAAGCCTATCATAAAATAGCAGCTTCCCAGTTAACCATTTAACAACTGACCCTGAGCTTTGCTCTGGCAGTGCATTTGTTTACATACCGATTATCCTGTGCATTGCCTGGGCAGGTGTTATTTCAACCAGTCAATTTTTATATGGAATAAATGTAACATTGCCATTTTATGTTTCCTTTTATATTATATTATAAAAATTGAAGAAAAATATACAATTTAAGAGAGCTTCCTTGAAAGATCTAAATTGTCTTAGAGTTCAAGTTGAATCTTCCAAAGAGAAATTCATACCATCCTAAATGGATAAACTTTGCTCATGCCATATGGTTTATAATTCCTTCCAAATTCCCTATCCTTTTTCGTGGGTTGGCTTCTCTTTTTACATACCAGTTATCTGTCACCACTCAATACAAGAGAAAAGATAATTTATTTTCTCAATTAGAGCTAATAACTTTCTTTTTGTCTATTTGCTTATATTACAACCATAGGGAGGAAATAATCTTTCTTCATTGTTAGTTTTATTATGTTGTTTAGTTTCTAACTACTCTAAGCATCTCATCACTCATACAGTTGGCTGTTTAAATGAATCTAGGTGTAATTTCTATGAATTGGGTTATTCATGTGGATCTTGCATAGGAAGTCATCCTTGGAATTAAACTTTTAAAATGGCTTACAATTTAAATCAGTATGTCAAAGAGATGGCTCTACTCTTGTGTTTCTCTACTTCACATAGCCAAGATATGAACAGTGACCTAGGTATCCATCAAGAGATGAATTGAGAAAATATAATATACTGTTTCTGTATATACACAGTGGAATATTGTTTGGTCATAAAAAACAAAATCCTGTCATTCGCAGAAAAATGGATTAAGGCAAAAGATATTATATTAAACAAGTCAGGCAAAGAAGGACAACGCTTTTTTTGTTCACATGTGAAAGTTAAAAAGGCTGGAAAGAACTGAATGAAGGAGGGGTAGAAAATAGTTAATACACATGGGTGTAATTTAGATAAGACAATTTCCTAACACTCCGTATCATGGTAGGATAACTATGGTTGATGACAACTAATTGTTTATTTCAAAATAATTAGCAGGGAAGGTGTGAATGTTTCCAATTCAAGAAAACAATATATGGGGCGGGAGATTTAGCTCAGCGACATGGTGCCTGCCTGGCAATTACGAAGTCCTGAGTTCAACTCCAGGTCACAACAACAAGAAAATGTTGAGGAGGTAGATACACCAGTTATTCCAATATGATCGTAATATACTATAGATACATATTAAAATATCATACTGTACCCTAGAAATAGTTAGTTGTGACACTGTGACATTTTAAAATAAAACAGCTCTAAGAAATCATTTACTATTTAAATCATACTTTATCACTCTATCATAGTTACTTTCTCATGGTTTAGACAAAGCATGTGACACTCACAAGTCAAAGGAGAAAAGTTTCATTTTAGCTCACAAATTATAGAGGTTTCAATCCATAGTCAGCTAGCTCCAAGGCAGGACAGCACGGAAGAGAGGCCTGGTAGAGAGGGAGCTTGTAGCAAGGCATGTAAAAAGCAGTGGGTTTTCTTCCTTCATTCTCTTTTCATTTATCCAGGTGACAGCTCTATTGGCCAGTGCCACCCACAGCCAGCTTGGGTCTTCCCCCTTCAGTAAGTCCCTCACCCACACCCAGGACTGTGTAAAACAGATCAGCAGATTAACCCCGTATCACACACAGAGGTTCTAGCCACCTCCAGTCTCCACTCCATGAGTGCCTAAGGCTTTAGGGAGATATCTAGACACAATCTATACCACCTCCCTAACCCCCACTTCTCCATAAGATGTGAATTATCTACTTCTTGAATAAATTTTTGGGGAATTCATTTGAATTTTGTTTTCATTTTTAAATATTATACTTTAATGGAAATTTCATTTTGGCAAGTCATCAGCAACTTATGGGAAGTAAGAGGGAGTTATACATTATCAGAAGTCATTTGTGTATACTGGGATACTGAAAAAATAATAGCCTCTCACTCCACAACCTGCAAGGAAATTTCCCAAAGGAGTTTTCTGCTTTTTCTAGGGAGGTGTAGGAGATAGCCTGAGTGGTTGCATGTAGATGCCACGAAACCTGCTTCTCAATTCTAGCCATACTAGTGCTTGCTGGAGCCCACCCTTAATTAAAATAATTGCCAACTTCTTGTACATATTCAAGATTTCAACCGATTAATACTCACCATTTTAAGGGAGAATGTGAGAGAAGAGGAGGTCAGGGCTGAGTGAAGTCTTGTCTTTAGGAACTTGGTATGACAGTTGGCAAGGAGCTCCTGGCTGCAGAGGGTCTTTACCCCCAAATTCTGTTTTAGGTTAAGGAGTACAAGCCAAGACTCATCAAAACACAACCACACACACCAAACACCCTCGTGCCAAATGGGCAGGAGCTCTGGCCTGCTGTAAATGAAATCATTAGGAATTCCTTTGGAGTAAGAGTTACAGCCCTTGAGCCCTGGGTTGCTAAGCAAATGCAGATGTCTAATTGTTCATATTTTGCTATCTCCCTCAGGCAAGGCTTGGAACAGATCACTTCCCTTTTTAAAATCCTTTAAAGATGTCACCTTCCTTCAACAAGTCCAAAATCTTCACCTTGCCTTTCCAACTTTTCCTTTCTTTTGCTCTATGAACTTTTTAAATCTCAGAGCACAGTATTCCAGAAGGCCTAGTGGCTGGGTCATTTCTCAAGCAGGTGCCAGAATGTGCTTACAGCACCCATCTCAGCTCCCTGTGTAAGTTGAAGACCTAGTTTTCCTTGCTGTCCAGCTCAGTGCCAAACTTTCTGTCTTACAACTTTTCTTCTTGTTGGTCCAAGGACATCTCATTCTGTGAAACATTTCTAATATCATCGTGCTGAAGGACAATTCAAAGTTCAGACATTTGTACTTGGACATGAGGCATGTGATCAAAATGTATTTTAAAAATGTACCAACAAACTCTATTTATTAAAAAAAAAGTTCAGATAGTTACATCAAACATACCTGGGTTCTCCTCTCAGCTCTATCGTTACTAAATATGATGTTCAAGACACCAGTCTTTCTGAAATCTCCCTTTTCTCCATTAAAAAGTAGAAATTATTCTAAACTATAGAACCAAAATTTTTTAAATGTCATGAAGAAGGCATGTAGAATCATACCTGACATCACAAAAAGATTTGCTGTTATTATTTTTTTCACTATGCTGTGATTTTATTTGACAAAACATTTTCAAAAGCTTTGGGTTCCACCTGGTAGTGTTAATAACTTTTTGTTAAATCAAGATTGATGTTGTGTAGGTTCACAACAGGAAGCTGGAAAATCACAGAGTGATGCAAAGGAGTTAGGTCTTGTGTCAGGGCCCCTCCCACATTTGGTGAGGTTCAAGCCAGTGCTGAAGGGCTCCGTGCAGAATTCCGGCTGGTCCTGAAATAAGGACCTTAGTTGTGTGTCCAACACAACTAAGCAGAGATGTAAGATTGACACATCTTACATAACCCCCTTTTCTATTCAGTTTTTTTTTTTTTTTAACTCCGAGTAGAAAAAACACTGGAATTATGACCTGGAATAGAGGGCCTCAAACTTTTGGTTCACATTCTTAAAAATAAATAAGGACCTCTAAGAGTCATGCTTATAGGAGTTATATTCCAGCTATATTTCTTTGTAGCTGAAACAAAAAACTGAAACAAAGTTTTAAAATATTCAGTTAATATTCATGTTGAATATATTAAGTACATATTTATTTATTTTAAAAATAGAAGTAGCCAGGCATGACCATCCATGTCTATAATGTAGTCCTCAGGAGGTTGAGACAGAAGGATCTCTGTAACTTGGAGGCCAGCCTTGGCTACATAGTGAATTCAGGGGCATCTTGAGCTACAAAGAGAACAACTTTATCTCAAAAACTGACAAATTAAAAATTAAAATAGCACTAAACAATGTTAATAAAATATTTTGTGAAAAATACCTATCTCATAAAACAAACACAAAAATTTAGTGAAAAGAGTTGCTTTTGTTTTCTTTGCAAATCTGTTTAAATGTCTGGTTTTAAGAAGACAAGTGGATTTCTATACCTGGCTTTGTATTCAATTTGTTGTGATATATTACTTTGATTAAAACATATGACAAAAAGTGCCCTTATCCAGGAAAGAAAAGGAACTCAAAGATTCATTAAAACTAGCAGAAGTGGCATATTTCTACAGTCTCATTACTCTCTGAAGTGCAGGTAATGGAATTGCAACTTAAAGCCCAACCTAGGCAACACAGGCACTTAGTGACACACTTCCTTAAAATCAAAGTGCAGAAGGAGTAGTGCCAAGGCCTCAGGTTCAATCCCCAGTACAGCAAAGAAAAAAATAACTTGTTGCAAAGTAGAATCTGAAACACACTAGTGAAACTTTCCTACTCTTACTTTAAAATGTACTGGTGGGTCTGTCTTACTACCTAAATAGATCTTTGACCAAGATGATTTTTAAATAGAATTCATTGATCATTTAGAAACTATCCAAACCTTGTCTATGGTCGTACCACTCTGAATGCACCTGATCTTGTCTGAATTATCCATATCTTCAAACTATTAAACATTTCATTTACAACATAAAAGTTCCCGTTTGTTAACGTTACCAATAATATCAACTGAAATACTGAACTACAAGGAAGCTGTCAAACTAATAGTGAAAGATACAAATTTCCAATTTTTGCTTGAAAGCTCAAAATTTTATCATTGGCAATGCATGCTATCAATTGTTTTCCTAACATAACAGGCTTACTTGGTTCATTTCAGAAAACACTCATGCCTGAATAACCACAGTTTGTCTATTAGTCATTCTTCCCAAAAGCAATGATGTGTCATGAAAAAAGAGCCAGTACGGCTCACTACCCAAAAAGTGATAACGTAAGTGCTTTATCTCATTATACTCCAGTGTGCAGCAGAAGTGCACTATTTATACTTTCCACTTCAATACAAACAATAATAAGATATTTGAAATCAGGTGTTGAAATTTAATAAAAAATCAGAATACTTGCCTACCCCTGAAAGAAGATTATTAAAACCTTTAAACAAATTTTAAAAGATTGAGTCTGTCAGCTATAATTCTTTTCCAACAAAAAATATTGAAAACAACTTCATTATAACATTTAAATTACTGAATCAATTAATAAAGTTTCTTATTTCCTCATAGTTTTTTTTATTTGTTAACAGGTACTTCATTGATAAATCTGACAATTCTATACAAGAGTTAAGCACACTTTCAAAGATTGCTCTGTTAAAAAGAATGAAGACTGCTAGAGGACAGCTCCCCTTCTCAATTTTTGGTAACTCACTGTCAATATATATGGGACTCAGGTTAGTGAAACATATCAATATACAGAAAAAGTTCATTGAAAGAGGTCATCTAAACGAATTCTGAAAGGTAGCTTGCTTCTACAAGATTGGGATTAGGCAGATTTCAAAGTTGTGCTTACCTTGAAAATTGGAAAGGCTCTTGAAGAAGACATATTTACATGAAATGGTGGAAAAGTAATCTAAATAAATTCACCCTGACATATACTGGCTTGTATGACTCTGGATCATTCGCTTAATTTCTCTGAGCCTTCATCTCCCTGCTAAAAGATATTATCTTCACTACAAGATCACTGTATGTGTAAATAAAATAACACATGGGTGATCCAATTTTCTAAAAAATATTCAGCCTTCTAGGGCAATCTTCTAAAAGTAGATATAAATAGAAACATTATCTGAGGAAGGTCAGATCTGGGAATATGGAGTAGGTTAAATATTTCTCCCATTAAGCACAAGTCAAGTCCCTGGACATTATGTATAATATAAACATGTCAAAGCAGGCAGACCTCCTAGGAACCTTAGGATACAAGAAAAGACATGGTGGTGTGTTCCCTATGCTTTCTTTTTACCTTAAATAGTTCAGATTGAGAGCTGAAGAAACTGACAACAGAAGTCTATAAACAGAGACAAGAGCTGCGACAAAAGCTTGGTGCTTCTGGACAAAGGTCCAGGACAAGATCAACCAAGCAAGACAACTCCAAAATAACTGTTCTAGTGAAGCACCGTACACCAAGGAAAGGTCAAGTGAGCCCAAACTTCCTCCTCTGCGTGGTGTATCAGGACATTCCAGCCCCCAACCCCCCAGAAAAGGCAGGATAAAGAGCCAGGATTCTCACCATTCCACAGCCATGAGGCCACCCGCATTACCTTGGTTGCGAAGACCTGAGAGCTGGAAACACCTCCCCCCCCACATGCACACACACACACAGCAGTAATGAAATGATACTTTTTTCTTGGTTAAAGTATTATCTGAGAACACCAGTGTCAGGATATTATATGAAAATGTCTAGGTTTCAGAAATTAAATAGAAAGTTTTATCACATAAACACAAGATGTAAAGACCCAATACAAATTTTAGAATTGAAAAATACAATAAATTAAACTTCTAAAAGCTCAGTTGATGAGCTCAACACCAGAGTAATTGAGACAAGGGTAATTATTAGTGAATGCCAACAGAAAAAAATAGTCAAAAAAGTGATAAAGATCTAATATCCATGTCATTAGAGTCCCAGAAAGAGAGGAGAAACAGTGTAACTGAAAATAAAAGTATTTAAGGAAATAATTGCAGAAATATCTCAAATTTGATAACACATTAAGATATAGATTTAAGAATCAATTAACTCCTTATAATTAAATTTATGAAAATTAAAGACTAAAAACCAAAATATTTAAAGGACCAGCAAAAACTAAAACTTTATTTACAAAGGAAAAACAGTCAATGTCAATGGCTTTTCTCATCAAAAACTAAAAAATGAGAAGGAAATGATATATTTTTCAAGTGCTAAAGAAAAGATAACTCACATTTTACACTAACATTACTCAAAATGGATCACAAATAAAAATATAAAATCATAAAACTTATACAAAAAATAGAGATATTAAAGATTTGGAGCTAGGCAAAGATTTTTTTAAACTTGTTACCAAAAGCTTGGCCTATAAAGAAAAAAATGGATAATAAACATGTCACAGATGTACAAATATTATATCTTTTCTTGGATATGAGAAACTTAAAATGTAAATGAGTTCTAGAATGTATGTTAGATATTGTAAAATAGAAACTATTCAAAGGGTAATGGGTTAGGGATAAGTAACGAGGAAAAAGAAAAAATTGTGATGATAATAAAAAGTGGAAAGAGGTAATGAAAAGTAAAACATTTTCTCTACAAGAAATCTTTTACAAGGATAAAGAAACAAGAAAGATAGGGAAAAGATATTTGCAAACCACATATGCACAAAAGCCTACTACACAGAATACATGAAGAATTCTCAAAACTAAGCAATAAAAAATATCTAGTTGGATAATGCAGCAAAGAGTTGAATGAAGAGACTAAATAAAAGGCAAACAAGCAATGGAAAGATCATTAGCCATCAGAGAAATGCAAATTAAAACTATAATCACTCAAAACTGATACTTGCATGCCCTGAAATACCATTCCACAATAGAAGTGAGTGAATAAACTCCTGCTACATTGCAAAGAGCTAGAGGGATCTTTAGACAATTATGTTGAACTGAAAAAAGCCAATTCCAGAAAGTTACATGGTAGTAGATTCTATGGCTGTTTTTGAAGTAACAAAATAATGGTAATGGCAAGATAAGTAGTGGCCATCAAGAGTTAAGAAGAAGATGAGGACCTAAGGTAAGTGGAGTGGTTATAAAGGGACAACCTGAGGAGTTTCGTGTACTATGGGTATTTTCTGGTATGTAAAAATGCATTTACTTTTAATTTCAGGAAATCTACCAGCCTTTTATGATTTATGCCTTTGGAGTCTTCCTTAGAAAAAATACAGCACAAACCAAAATTACATAAGCAATGTCTCTTACTGTCTTCTACCACTTTTATAGTTTTGTTTTTCTTTTTTAACTCAACCTCTGAAAACTGGGGGATATATTATGCCGGATATCACTTTAGTTTGATTTTTTTTAAATGCAAGTTCAACTCCCCTTAAACAGTTGAATAAGGTATCCTTTACCATTAATCTAGGATATTATCTCAATCATTCAAGAATATTTACTTATACTGCCTGTTTTGGTCTTTTTACATCTGTCCCTTTGTCATTTTTATTTAGCCTTGTACCTCATAATTTGCTGGGTAAACACTTAAGGTCAAAGAAATGTCCCCACCAGAAATTATCAGTCACTTCTCTTTGCTATATAATACTATATAATATATATTTAATATATATAATAATATATAATAAGCTCTGGCAAGCACTGATTTCTGATCTCAGTTTCTTTATCTGTAAAGTAAAATTCCCCATATAATGAATATCATGCCAAGATCCTCCTCCTTTAAAAGACTACTCAGACAGGATTTTGTAATAATTCTGCTTGTTTGGTTTCATCCATTTAAGTCCTAGAATCCTGTTTATAAAAATCTTTTTAAAAATTTTTTAAAACATATTAGTGATATTTCTGGATTTACTCAGTAAGTATAAAATTGCTACAGAATTCCCACATAACATTTAGCCTCATTGATATTATAATTGTCAACACTAAGTACATAATCAATTAATATTAATAACTAAACTACAGACAATAAGATTTCACCATTTTTCTCCACTAAAGTCTATTTCTTTCCTTTTCTTTTCTGAGATAGGGTCTCTTTTTGCAGTTCAGACTGGCCCTGTGGCCCTGAACTCACTATGTAGCTCAGGGTAGCCTTGAAATCACAGCAATCCTCCTGCCTCTGCCTCTTGAGTGCTGGGATTGCAGGCATGAGCCACCACGCCTGCCACTGTACCAGGGATCACACTTGGGACCTTGTGCTTGCTAGGCAGACACCAGAACCACTGAGGTAAATCCCCAGCCTAAAGTCCATTTATAATCCTCTGATTCATCCAGAATTTCATATTGTGTTTAGTAGTCATGTCTCCTTAATGTTCTTTAATTAGTGACAATTACTAAGTTTGTCATCCTGATTCTCATTTTTTTCACATTCCCATGTGCAGGAACAAATTTATAATATTAAATGTGACCATAATATATATCTAAAATATACCAGTGAACTCAACAGATGAAAATTTTAAAAATTTATCCTTGTCATTTATCATATTTAATTATTTTGATGAGTTTCTCCAAATAAAGTTTTTCTTTTAACCTTAAGTTATCCATTTTCTTTTTTTCTAGTTTTCTTGCATTAAAACTGATTATATATATATATATATATAAAATACAGCACATATATATATATATATATAAAATCTACAAGTTGATTTTATATATATATATATATGTAATCTACAAGGTGCCATTTGATACAATTACATATGTTGTGAAATGATCATCACAGAGAAGCTAGTTAACATACTCATTGCCTTGCATAGTTACCATTTTTAATATGTGATGCTAGAACATTTAAGATATATTTTGCCATATTTCAAGTATGCAATGCACCGTTATTCATTATTGATTATTCACCATCACTATGCTGATAGAATTCAATGGTCCCGATTCTTATTATGTATGCATTTTGACTCCAAAATGAACTACAAGTTCAACTTGTTTTGTAAAATTAAAAAAAGAGAAAGAAACAATACGATGTAACCCTCTGCCCCCTCACATACAAACAACTGGAAAAGGTTAGCTTAGGACCATGAAAGTCAGAGTGAAACCTTCACACTTCCCTAATTTCACATGTCATGCAGAGTTACTGTTAACATATGTGCTTCCCAACACCTCATCTTCAACACACTACAAATGTGAATGCTAGGAGAACCGAAGCTGCCAATCATACTTGACATCACAATGCCCTTGGAGGAGCAATCAGCTCAACCCAGATATATATGTACATCTCAGCAGTTCTACTTTATTAAACTCACAACATTTCCACCCAATTTAAACTCACCGCAATAGCACATGTCATGATGGGTCTGGGTGCTGCTTTCCTTTCCAGTTGGCTCTAATAATAACGCACTGAGCCAAACCACAATCAGATGCCAAGTCCAGGATCACTTCTCCTTTCCCCTGGGGTCTCATGTTTTTTTGAGCAGATATGCAATTCTAGACATTTGTGGGTGGGCTTGGGAGTAGAACCTGTTAAAAGAGATGTGACAATGGCTGTGAAAATCCACTTAAAGTATTGCAACTCTTTGGTCATTATTGCCTACAAATTTCCAGCTAAAGGCTGTATGTTTAGCAAAAGCAAAGTAGTGGCCTCTGGGCCAAGTATGGCTCACAGATGTGTTTTATTTGGCGAGCTCAGTGTTTTAAAAGCATCTGAATTTGTGGCCAATATTTACATATTAAGAGATTCTACATAAAAATGTGGATGTCTGGCTTCTCATGAAAAAATTTGATGTGGCCACATTGGGCCTACTTTTCCACATGGCAGCAATTGGCTGTGGCTGAAGAGCAGCTGGCTTTTTGAGACAGGGATTGTACCATCTGGTTAGCATTTCTATCTAGCGCATGTCCCCTATTATGTAACTTGCTTCATTTCTGTGGATGTTTGAATTTTCAGCACTGGTTTATAGTCAAGAGAACTTTACCTATCTAAGCTTCTGGTTTGACCAAGGGAAGAAATTATGTAAGGAAAAAATATGATGATCTGTGTCACAGTCTGAATTCCTTCAAAATTAGACCTGGAGATAAAGATTCAAGAGCAAGTGATTTATTTGGGCAGTGAATCCAGGAAACATAGATAGGGTAATGGAAAGGTGGGTTAGGAAAACAAAGTGGATCAATAAAGAATGCATTATAAGGAGCTGCTACAGTCAACTGAAGATTAACCTTTCTCGGGGATTCTAGGGGTTCATGTAAATTACAGCCCCAGAGTTGTCCTAACACAGGGGCAAGGGAGCCAGGAAACATATTTTCCACTGCTATCAGTTACTAATTGACGGTGGCCAGAAGGAGCAAATCTTAGCACGTGCAATGTGCCATCCCCTGTGGTAAGACTGAAGAGAATCCTTCAGCAGAGAGGTAGATGACAAAACTCACAGATTAGAACTATTGGCATTGAACTACAAGATCCAAGGGATAGAAGCAGGGTACAAGCAGCATCATCCATACCATGCTTCTGAGGCCATCGCCAAGTTATAAGTAGAACGATGGTTTTATCTCACAGAAGAAGATAAAAGTGGCACTGAGTAAGTTCTGGCTAGAACCACAAAGTTCTGAGAATTGCTCATACTTTAAACCAACTCAAATTATTTCTCAAAGTAGGCTTTACATCCTGCTCAATCTCTGCCCCTGGGGAAAAGACTATATTCAAGCAAACCACCAAAAACAAGAGAGCTATGAATCTACACAGAGTGACTGTGATGTGACAATGGGCTCCGGTTCCCTTCTTCTTGGTTTATAATTCTATATTCCAAAGTAGCAACATTTAACATTTTCAATACAAGTTCATGATCAGAATCTCGATGTGAATAGGCCATACTGCTAAGAATGGTAATATAAGAATTGGATGTGGTTCAAAAATGACCAAAGAACTCAGTGTTAAAATACAATCTGCTAGAAGATAACATAGGGAAAAATCTTGAACACATAGGTGTAGGCAAGAAATTTCTAAACAGAACTCCAGTGACATCAAGAATCAACCAATGAGATGGTATCAAACCAAAAATCATCTGCACAGCAAAGAAAATAATCAACAGAGTGAAGAGACAACCTACACAAATTGGGAAATGTGTGCCAGCTATTCCTTGAAGAAGCATCTAGAATATACTGAAAACTCAAAATACCTAGTCAAAAAACGAACCCCTGAATGAACAAGACACATCTCAGGAGAAGTTCAAGTAGCCAATAAATGCATGAAAAAAAAGTCCCAACATTTTGGGACATGAAAGAATTACAAATTAAAGCAATAGTGAGATTCCATGGAAAGAATGACTATAATCAAGAAAACAATAAAATGATATTACTTGCTGGTAAGGCTGTGAGGAAAAAAGAACCTTTCTACATTGTTGGTAGGAATGTAAATTAGTACAACCACCATGGAAATCAAGATAGAAATTCTTCAAAAAAGTAAAACTAGAAATTCCATTTAACCTAGATATTTTCTTTCTAAGTATCTTCCTAAGAGAGTTAAAGACATCATATTACAGTGATATAGGCATTCTCATGTTTATAGTGGTAGAACATATACTTTTAGTGGGAGGTGTGTGCATTGTCATCCAAAACCCAGGTGTGGATAGGACACAGCGGTAAGAAGTTAGCATGGAGAGGGAAAGAAGATAGATATAACAGAGGGAAACTTAAGAGCAAGGTAGGTGGAGCAGGATTTCAACTAGGTGATATAAACATTTAACTAGCATCTGGATGACATGATGTGTCCTTGATATCCCACCAACTCAGGAAGCTGGAAAAGGAAGCGTTGAAAGTTCCAGGCTAATCTGGACATCTTAGCAAGACCTCCTCATAGAAAAAAAAAAAATACCTAGCATACATTAGTATAGTACAAAGGGCCTAAATTGCTCAACAAATGGTCATCATTATTATTCTTACACAATCATAAAGGATAGTTTTCCTTATGATCAGTCCTCTATTTGATTTACAAGACATAATGCTATCATTAAGACAGTAGGCCCTCTAAGGGAGACGAGAGAAAGAGTAAGGTATGATTAATTAATGGTGGTAATAAAGGTGAAAACCAAGGAGAGGATTGGGAGGGACTTCTGAAATACCCTCCTACCCTGTTTCTGAAAGCACTCCCCTAGCCATTTTGTTTATGGAAAAAAAGAAAAATGTGCACATACATAGCCATTAACATGCAACCATAACACACTCATGCACATTCATGTCACACACACACACACACACACACACACACACACACACACACAGACATATTCATATGTACCTCAGCACTATTTTTTTTACTGCTTTCTTTTTGGATAAACCCAGCGCTAAATTATGAGTTTCTGGTTAAGTCACATTGTTCTCTGAAATAAATGAAGCATAAAATTCCTCCTGAAGAGCAGCCAACTTCTCCATCGCCTCTGGGAAAGGCCTGTGTCTCTCACTAGGGCACATCAGGGGATTTTTAACACAGGCACACAGCTGGCATTCCATGTAGGTTACCCCAGGAGTGCCGAGGGAAGGTGCCTCTACCAGATCTAATGATCAATGGAAGCACAGCTACTCAAATCTCCAAGATTTTCTGTGCAAGGAAATCTTTTGGCTTCTTTGATGGTTGTGATCCCAGTGACCACTGCCATCTCTGAGACTCAGGGGCTAGGACTCTTTTCACACCATTAAAGCTCATACTATGTGGACTCAAGCCTCACAGCTTTCATGAAGCCTGCGTACACTCCTGTATCTGTCCTGTGTATATGAAAGAGAGGAGAGAAATCAGAGATAGATAGAGAAAAAGATGCACAGAGAAAAGGGCTACAAGGAGGATACATGACTGCTCGCTCTGAACCAACAAGATTCTAGGAATTCTGAGCTAACATTCTCGCTGTCAGCAGCCACACTGGAGACAGAGCCTCACTCCCAGCATTTCTGGTTTGTCATCAGTCTGCCTCACGATTTCAGTGTGCCTCAGTGCCTATTTCATATTTAAATCTGCCTCACATCTAGCGTCACAACACAGAGCCGTGGTTTTGCTGTTATACACTGGTTACCCTCCGAAGAGGGTGAATTCTTTCACCAAGCACCCCCGGGGGAGATATCAAGCTGGAAAGATAACAAGCGGTTTTAGAGGAAAAAACCACATGGGCAGAAACAGCAGAAACTGATATTTAAATTTGAAACTAATAATGGACTCTGCATTTTCACATTAGCTGGCTTTGTCTGCTTTCCCTCATGAGCAAACATATGTTCTCCATGGAACTAGCCCAGCCCATCTGAACCAGTTACTATTTCTGTAAGAAGTAGGAGGGGGAGGAGAAAAGGAAGAAAAACTTTGTATCTCCATCCTCAGGCAGCACTATAAATATTTGGCTATAGAAAGAAGAGGGGTCCATGACATACAGGAAGGTCAATGAGACCTCTGTGAGCTAATGCAACCCTCGTGCTGCCCTCAGTCTGGACACTGGAGTTGGCTCTAGAAGCAGAGGGCTCTAGGTATGAGTCCCATGCTCCAAACCTGACATTATATAACCTTAGAAAGGCAGACTTTACTCCCATCTTCCAGCTCCAATTCTATCCTCTTCTCTAATCGTTATCTTTCCCTAAGCAGTTTGCTGCCTCCCAACAACTCAATCCAGCAGCCCTTAGATGTCCATCAGACCCTTCAGCTGTACTACAAGCACTTGTACTTCTTGCTACCATCATGGGTTCTCTCCACTCATTATGATTGCTTACCTCCCAAGGTCACTCAGCATTATTCCCTTACTTTTCTTTCTCCTCTCCTTTGAAATAAATGACAGACTTGATAACATCTGATTATATCTACCTCTTTGTCTATTCAACAGTTGGATTTGATAGGAGAGAAACAGGTAATCTTACTGACTAAGCCCATTAAATTTGGAACTTCCATCATCTGGCAATTACGCCATTCTTTCCTGGCTCATTCATGGCCTCATCTAATCTTCGGCTCTCTTCAAACCTACCAACTCCGTTTTGTCTCTGTTATTGCCTTGACTTCCTACTTCTCTAAGAAAAATGGAAGGCTCAGAAGAGAATTTCCATCCCCCTACTTCCACCTCTACCCATCTGCATATCTATATCCCAGTTTTATTACAGGAGATGTAGTTTCTCTACTCTGTACACTTCATCTCCCATATTCTCTGTTAAAATAATCTCCATCCTGGTATGCTGGTATCCAATTTCCTTTATAAAAGAAAAATACATTCTTTTGATACCATAGCCCCCCTTCTATCTTTCTTTTTATAATGAACCTCTTTAAAGGGGCACTCTATATGGCACTGTTTCTAAACATCTAAGTAATTTCTTCCTACAAGAATTGAACTTCTTGGATTGTATTTTTGATCCTTTGAATGCAATGGAACTCTATCAGTAAATACAGTTGCAGATACTCAACAGACCTTTTTAAATGAATCAACATCAATCTTATTTTCTTCATATGTGAAGTATATGAATATAATACCTACTTCTGATAATTATTATGAAGATTAATTGATAAATTATGAGAAAAGGATTTAGCAACATGTACTTTATATGGAAGTTAAGTAACATTGCTACATTTTTGGAGAAACTATTTATCTGAAAAGATTCTGAAGCTTCCTTTAATGCTGGCCCTTAAAGGAAACATGCTTTTTTTTTATTCCAGGCGACCACCTCTTGCCTCATGGAAAGTTCTCTTCCCATCCTGTACTGAGGGTGGCTTTCATCTTCCACATTCCTAAACTGGCTCATAGACAGAGATACACTGAAAAATAAGAATATATAGCATGGGTGAATGAGATTGTGGTGCTTTCTTCCTATGAAGAGAGCTATTAGGTATCTGAATAGAAGAGAAGCCAGCATGTCAGGCTTATCCTATAGATAGATCCTGGAATATGTGTACATCAATTTCACAATAACTGAAATTTCATTCTAAGACAGGTGGGGGTGAGGCCATGTAAGAAATGTGTAAGAACTGGGGTCATCCGTGCCACCCAGAATAGAGGAGCTGGGCAACGCATTTCTGAGGAGAGCAGAGTTTCCAAGGGAAGGCTCTAGAAGATTCACAGATTCCCTGTAAAACTTCTGCCATACTCCGCTCTAGAAAATGTACATTCCCAAAACCTTAGGTGGTGATTTGGCAATGCGTATAGATTTGCAACATGGTCTTTGGTCAAGTTGTTCCATTTCTAGGGATTTGTCCTATGAAAATAAGGATTTACATAGAGAGTTAGTTAAAAGAACATTTGCTATAAAGTGGTTCACAAAATCATGAAAAGTTTATAAAAATATAAATAGGTACCAATAAAGAATTAGTTCAATTATTTTACATTACAGCATCTATAATATGTTCACAATACTGTACATGTGTCAGGTGAAAAAATTCAGGTTTCAAAACAATATGTATACAATGATTTATATTTTTATAAATTTATACAGAAAAGCTTGAGAGACTAGTATACAAATATTAATGTTCATGGGATCACAAGTGATTTTTAATTTCTTATTTACATTTTATAATTTTTAATTATAAAATTGAATATATAATTTTATATATAATATATAATTATATATAATATATAATTTTCTATAATTGCATCATTTGGAGTGTGAAAGTTTGGTACATAAAAGGAAAATTCTGAATTTAGTTAGTATAGTTTTCATCATCAGAGTTTTTCTTTCCCCTAACCTCTAATGAACACATGCAAATAAGAACTGAAAATGGTGATACGATATATACAGTATAACACACTGACTCCAAGTGAGGAGTGATCTTAAATATTTAGCAAAATGTCCATCCATTCATTAGTCAAACATAAGAGTGAACCACATTCAGGCACTATTCAAGCACCCAGCCAACAATGAGCTTGCCAAAGTCCCTGTCCACACAGTTTTACATTAACTGGAAAAAAAGAGACATTAAGGGAAATAACTGTACAGATTGTTAAGGAAGAAAATTCAAGTGTAACCAGAGCATATGAAATAATTCAATCCAGTAGGAAGAACGTAAAGTCTTCTCAGGATGAATGATATTTGAACAAAGGCCTGAAGGGTGAGTCCAATTGGACATGTACACAAAAAGGAAGAGAAATCATGTCAGGAGGGAAGACAGTTCTTGGCAGTGGGAGGAACCCGAGTCAATTACAACACAGGGCACATTGGAGGCAACAAGAAAACTCGGGCACTGAGAGCACCCAGGAAGGTGCAAAAGACACCACCTTATGCAGACAGATCTCAGGAGCAGGCTACAGTGTACAAAAACGCTGGAAGGCTCAGCGGGAATCATGGAGGACAATAACCAGAACTCAACAGGATAAATTAAAGAGCCCCAATCCAGATGCCCTTGGATACAGCAGGGCACTCAGCAGTGTCCGCCTGATGTAGCTACGTAACTATAGCCATTGGACACTGTGTGATCCAAAAATGTGTAATGCACTTCCGGTACATTACCTCATTTTATGTGATCATTCTTTGCAGCGAGTCTAATTAGTATCATAATTTTACAGAGGAGGAAGCTGAACCTTGCAGAGGCTCCATCATCTTCCCATGACAAAAGGTTAGTATAGAGCAGAGTGCGAATTCAAACCCAAGGAAGTCCGTGCTCATCCCTAAATGGAGCAAGAGGGGAAACCGGACTCAGTCCATTCAGGAGGATGTGAGAGAAGAATTCTATTTCTTTAAGTTTTATAAATCACATTGTTGAATTTCAAGCCCTTCTTAAAATAAGCTGATGAGGCACTTGATATAAACATTCACAACATTTCCTTGTTCTTTCTGAGCCTGTGCCCAGTTGCAGGGTCCCTTCTGCACTGTAATTCTGCAAGTTCTCTCTGCCTCACCTACCATCTATTCTAGCTCCTCTAAGACCCAGACATAGGCGCAGGAGTCTGTGATGAGGGCAAAGGTCCTAAGCCTGAGATATAGCATTCCTGGTGTCCTACGCTGAGGTTCTGACTCAACTTCTGGGGTGGCCGGAACCCAGATCCTCCCTTTCCTCTCTCTCTCTTTCTGGCCCCTAGCCTGGGTGGAAGTCTCCCTCTCTGCCCTGACAGATCCTTGCCTTGGCTCATGGATGCTAGCCTACCCAGGAAATTTAGACTGCGGAATGAATTTCAAGAAGCAGAGTGATTTGACAAGTCAGGGGCAGCCCAGTCTCCAAGGGCTCCTAAGGAGCACAAGCCCTGT
The DNA here is from genome assembly GCA_004026965.1 of Petromus typicus. NCBI lineage: Eukaryota > Metazoa > Chordata > Mammalia > Rodentia > Petromuridae > Petromus > Petromus typicus. The sequence goes on along the minus strand of PVIR01014278.1, from coordinate 13,628 downwards.
TACTCTTCTCAGAGGCCCCTTGCTGTCACTTTCCTTAGGCCTCTGGGCCTGTCCTCTGGGAGCACCTCATCCCTGGCAATTAACATCCTACACTATATCTTCAGGTTTTAGATTCAAGAATGAAATATTTCAAAACCAGGCCAAGACCCACTTTTGCGTTTCTGATTCCTCACAGGACACACCTGAGGAAAAGTGCCAGTGTGGTCTGACTGGACAATGGTCTATCACTGGTGTCAAGAGTTATGACAGAACTGTGGGCCTCAACCATTAATACATACTGCAGCAGGGGTCAGGAGATCTGGTTCAAGCCCTCACCCAAGCCCAAGTGGTGTGACCCTACCAGTCACTCCTGTTTCATTCTACTTTCAGTATTTACAGCATGGGCTATTTGGATTCAATGGCTCCACATAGGACTTTGGAGGTTATCTGACTCAACAGTCAGGAAGAGTATTAGGGAGAAAAGTCTTGCCTTGGAATGGGGTAAGTATTGTGTCATTAGCCTTAGCTAAGGTTGGCTGAGGAAAGCTAGATTCCCAGAAAGGAGTTAGGTCTTGAAAGATGAGTGGAAATTTGCCAACAGATGAGCAGGATATTCCAGACAGTGAAACAAGCATACCAAAAGTACAGAAGAGAGACCAGGTCGGGATGAATCAGAGCCTGCCTGGTGTGTGCAGGGAGGGGGTCATAGAAAACGAGTCTGGAAAAGAAGATCAAAGTGAAGAGGCCTGTGTGTGAGGGAGAAGTGGGGTTGTGTTCTAAGAGAACAGAATCATTGAGGATCATAAGTGGAGAATAGAATCAGAGAGGCAGTTCAGACATTTTCTTCTGACTATGCTGTGCAGGATACAAAGGGAGAGGGGCTGCTGATTGAAAGCAGGGACATTAGGGCCGGGGATATAGCTCAGTGGTTCTGGCGCCTGTCTTGCAAGCGCAAGGACCCGGGTTTGATCTCCGGTAACCACATACCTATACTGGGCGTGGAGACCCACACCCAGCAGCAACCAGTACCACATACCACAGTGCCGGGCGTGGTGGCTCACGCCTGTAATCCCAGCACTCGGGAGGCAGAGGCAGGAGGATTGCTGTGCTGTGAGTTGGAGGCTGAGCTCAGGGCCAGCCTGAACCACAAAGTGAGACCCTGTCTCAAAAAACCTTAAAAAAAAAAAAAAAAAGAAAGCAGGGACATTAGTAAGAAGACTGTTAAAATAATCCCAAGGGAGTGATATGTGGAGAGGAAGACAGAGAACCTGACCAAATTGTGCAGATCAAGCCAATAGGACCTAGGATCTGACTGCATATGTGGAGGCAGAGGCCTGACCTGCTCAACTAGGCTGATTCCTGAGATCAGTGCTCCGGCGCCTTGATGTGGATGAAATCACAGATTCTATACTGGCCATGTTTGGCGTGGTAGACACACTTTAGATTTTGAGATGGAGATTTCAGCAGGCACATGGCAGTCTGGGTGGTAGGTCCGTGTGAGGGCACATGTGACAGCCTGAGCTTATTATCCATTCACTGGAAGCTGGAGCACAGAACAGTCAACTCATGAGGAAGTGCAGGGAGGACAGGGAGCAGTGGTGAGGACTGGGAACCAGCACTTAAAGTGTACACGCAAGAGAAGGAGTCAGAGCTAGAAAGCCAGGAACGCGGCCAGAAGGAAAGAACTGAGGGTTTTTCTTCTCTCTTCCTTTCTGGTAGCTGGATGGCCAGAGTGAACATCACTGTATCCTCACTTTTCCATCCCTGGGACACAATGTCTCACACCTGCAACTTGCGGGAGGGGTGGTTTATTTTGGCTCATGTTACTGTCCACGTTAGCTGTTTTCAGGGCAGGAAGAGCATGAGGGAGGAAAGCTGCTTGGGAGTCATCAAGCAGAGAGAACAGGAAGAAGCTGGGGAGCCAGATAACACTTCCGGGTCACACCGCCAGGGACCTGCGTCTTCTGACCAGACCTGACCTTCCAACAGCAAGTCGTTTGTTTGCCCCCGTGATTCAGTCACCTTCCAAAAGTCCCGCCTGCAAGTGCATGAGGACTCTGGGAAGATTCTTGATCCAAAACATAACAATCACATTTAACTAGAGAAAGATCTGTGGAGATGTCCAGGCAGAGATGGAGGAGATAGAAAGCACAGGAGGTGGGAATGGGAGAGGCGACAAGGAAACTGCTTTCTCTCCCCAACGCATGGTAAATTGGAGTATGGAAGAAAGGAGGTGGTGGAACCTTTTACACTACTGTAAAAAGATACAAGGCCTCATTTGCCTAGGCTGAAATGTTTGCTATTTGATATATGGCAGAGATGGAGTCATCATTAATCACTGGGACAGAAACCATCTCTTTCTAGCTAGCTGTCCTAAGGCAACTTCAGATAACTCAGGTTGGGAAGGGTTACATTAAACTTATCTAGATAGGCTTTGGCTGTGCACAGATCCAGAATTACACTATTTCTAATAGTAAACCAAGGGTCTCCCCACACAGAGCAGTGGTGAGTCACAGCCTGTCGGGGCGCTTGGTCTGCATACTCATCCGCTCCTATGCACAATCAATGCACACCACAGGCCCTGCACTGGCAGCCCATGGAAGTGTCCCAGTGCATGGAGTACAGTGACATCTAATGAGATGGATGTGACCTTTAGGCAAGTGACTTAAGTAGAAGTATGTTATTGATCTAAAGGAGGGAGACTGTAGTATGGTGTGGAGTTCAGCCGTGTTCTGTATCCCACAGTCCAGTGAGATAGGAACAGTCCCTCAATGTGAGCTCACAAGGAGACCTTCGCCTGCAGCTCTAGGCAGCTGTGCTGCAGAGACCACTCCGGACTGGACGACTCTCAGTGTAAAAATGCTGCACACACTTGAGTGGTAGCAGTGACTGGGGGCCTTCAACAGAACTGTCAGGAAAACAATTGGATTTCACACCTTCAGATTTTGCTCCTGATTTGCAGAACACATGCTTTCTTTGACTGGGGAACAAATCTCATCCTACAGCCAACCAGTCCTCTTACCTTGAGGGGTAAGCTGGCCTCTGGCCACACCTTCCCCTCTTTATTGCTGCTCCAAAACCCAAAAAATATAGGTTCAAACCCCTGGCTCTGCCGCTCTAAGCAGCATTCCATTGGGAGGTTCCAGTGCTGCCATGGATACACTTATTACAAGAATTTAGAGCAAACAAGAAATCTGCTGCGGTTCATACAAACAAAGAAAAATGCATTGAAGACACATGAACAGTTACCAGAATAGAATGTACAGTCAAAGGACTTGGCCTTGGGAGAAACGGGGAACACAGTTCCCCGAGGAGCTCCCACCACACAGTGGCCTAGGACAGCCTCTGCTGAGGCTGCCTAGGGACCTTTTCTGTTTTGTGACAACATCTGGACTCTCATTTCCAGGGTATTACTAGAGTGGCAGGAAGGTTCACTGGGCACTTTTATAAAAGTATCATATGTGACAATGTTATAAACAACTTCTAAAATGAAAAGAGGTGGAAGGGAAACTGATATTTTATGGGGAAAATAATGTTTCATGTCCCTATCAGCTAGTAGAGAGTACTGTTTCTTTTTTATCCCACAGAAGGACAATGACATCACCAAATTTCATTTCAATTGCCTCAGTAGACGACAATTATCTCATTGGAGGACACTTTGAAGGAGTTTGGAAGGGGGACCACACAGGAACGAATGGAGCAAAGAGGTTGTGGCATGGTTTAGCAAGTTATAGAAATTGACACATTGATATTTTTCTTTGAAAACTGAGAAATAAATGCATGTATAGGATTAGGATTAAATGTTTATGGCTGCCATTTAAAGATTAAAGGCTGATTTGAATGTGCTTTATCCTAAAACATATTGCACTAAGTCCTCAGGCTATGTGAACAGTAAAACATATTCTCTTTCCTCAAGAAATTTTAAAGTCATAGGGTGTAGAAGAGGTGGACAAGAAACCAGTATTGAAAAATGATTCACTAAATGTCATCGTCTTGACATTTACAAAAGAGTGCTCAAGGTAAGAAAAAGAGTGCAAAGTAAAATAAAGGATGCTGAGGTCACCGAATGGAGCTGGGATGAGCTATCCTCTCTACCAATATTTCTCATCAGAACTTGAAAAAATTGGCAAGAGAAGTCCATGAACAAAACCATGATCTCTCCCCATACAATTTTTTAAGCACAGTGTGTTCCATTTAAAAACAAAACAAAACTTGTAAGCAATTATTTCAAGAAGAGAATTTTTCTAGATCCCTCATAACAAAATGTGGAGTAATGTTTTAACTACGCTGAAGCTCTTAGATAAAGGTAACTTGCATTCAAAATACAATAAGCAAGGCTTATTACATAGTCAAATTTTTTTTTAAAAAATCTACCATTAACAGGATTTTTTTTTTAAAAAGCCTTCTTTCTTATCAAATACTAAGAGTTTAAAATTGCTGAATACCTTCATATATCACATATTATTTGATCCACTTAACCTACAACCTGGATACTACTAATATCGCTTCTATGATGTTTGATTTCAAGTAAATCATTGAAGAACCTAAGCCATTTCATTCAGACCACTCATAATTCTGTAAGGGTATTTTACCATATTTTTTTTAGATACTTGTCAGTAGTACTGATTTAGATAGATTGATAGATTGAGAAAAATTGCTTTGGTTCATTGTCCAACTTTGCCACTTAAAGACAGTATAATCTTAGGAAAGTCACTTAACTTTGCTATGTCCATAAACATGAGATAATGTTTAGTAGGCTCACTGTTAGGATTAAATTAAATGTTGGATTAAATTATATGGAACAGTGCCTGATACAAGGGAAATATGTGATGAGGTCATTCTCTGAATCAAAGTTTTGCATCCCTGATTTACAGGTCCAGTCCCTGGATTATAGGTTTTGAAAGTACATTTATGGAATGTTACTAAGCTCTCTGGGAGTGGGAATGGGAGTAAAGAAGGTCATATCATCAGATATTCCTGGGAAGTAGCATATTAGTTCAACTAAATACTTCACTTCTCTCTACTACACCCCAAAACTGTAAACTTTTATGTTCACTGTGAATTTCCTCAAAGAGGGTCTTGCTGTCCAAGCACTGACACTGAGCCCTTTCTTCCCACTGTCTTTGCCTCACTGGCTATAAAGGTTGTCTTTGGGGATGGAGGAATCACAAATGCCATTGGCCTTTGAAAGGTGAATGACATCCCCATGGATGTTTCGCTGGGACTTAGCTGTCACAGGGTCCTGGCTTTCCTTCTGCTGTTGGGGATTTAGATGCAAAGTACCTCAGTGGTAAATAGGATTCATATCTCAGGGACCAGACAAAGAGCTGATGCCTCTCCTCTTCCTGGTAGAGCATGGCATGCCCTACAATGTAATGATGGAGCCCCTCTCCCAAGATGGCTGTGTACCTGCGGCTTCCTGGAACCTGATTCTGAGCTGCTCTCCAAGATGCTGGGCCAGGATGCTATGACCCTGGTGTGGGAGGGAGGGACAGTGGGCATGGCTAAAGGTCTGGTTCTTCTCTTTCTCTCTTCAGCTCAAGGGACCTAAGAAATTATAAACTGCTAGGGATGGAGCAAGGGATGTGAACTTTGAGTCTTTATGTGAAAGCAGAGAAAGTCTTAGGAGACAGCAGTGGATTGTTTGTAAGAATCTAAAAGTTTAAAATATGACCAATATTTATGAAATTCTTATAGTTATCAAAGCATTTTCCTCCACCTGGCCTCCTTGAAGTCTACAGATATCACTAGTGACTGTATGGTTATCACGGTAACCTTATAATGAGGAAATGAAGGCCAGGGGAAGGAGACACTTCGTTCAGGTAACTCAGCTAGTGGCTGGAGGGGCCCAAAGCCAAGGCCAGATGCTGCCACCCTGTATTCTTGCTCTGTGCTCCCACCATGCTGCCAAGCATGAAGGCCCAGAGCTCAGGGCCCCTGGGCAAAGCAAAAGAATGAGGAATGGGGAAGAAATAAGAAGGAGAAGCAGCTTCTCCACACTGTTGCATTAGGACCAGCTCCGAGCCGAGCTGCCAAACCCACATGTCTGATAAGAGTGCCAAGAGTGCAAATCTACCCCACTGAGTTCGAAAAATAATTTCAAGCCGGAAATTGCATTTTATCTTTTCATCCCTTTAAATTCAAAATTCAACTCCTCTCAGTTGCCTTGATTTAAAAGGAAAAACAGATTGTAGCATCACAGTTCAACACACGGTGAATTCCAAAATCCCTGTGCATCCATGCTGAAAAGGGCCAGTTGAATTGGGCACAGGAGGCTGCACATCTCTCAACTATCAGAGTCCATTTCCAGTGTTCATTATTACTGAGGAGATTTCCACTCATGTGCAGAGACTGGATAACACCAACTGCCACGGTCAGGTAGCTAGGAACCGGCAGCTGATGCATTATCACAGGTTTCTTGGGAAATGGTCTTCCTAAATCTAAGAGCTTGGATGGAGAGGAAAATGGAATGGCTACTAAAAACTGTTCTAAGCATGATTTCAGCTCAGAGGGCCATAAACATAATTACAGAGAGCTAAAATACGAAAAAAGAGCATTAGGCCTGGAGTTGGTTAAATCAAGATCTAAACCTTAGTTTCCCTTTCACAAGCTTTAGTTTACGTACTTCTTGGGTTTTACTGTGAGGCTCAAATGGAATACTTTATGTAAGCAGTAGTAGGTTGAGCTGATTGAAATTAATATAATTAGTTGAGCACACAACCAAAGTCAACATGATTCAGCAGGAAAAGAAACTGGTTAGGGTAAAAGACCCAGCTGTGTAACCAAAGCCGTTCCGATTTGCAGAGCCTTAAGCAGAAGCTGGTGAAAGTCAGCAGTGAGCAAGTTACACTGACACATCGGTGCATCTGTGCTCTCCGTTAGGACCTGAGACCTTCCATGGAGGCAGAAGAGGAGCCTCTGACTCACTGCTGCCCCTGTGCCAGCTCCAGCCCACAATGTTGACAGAGTAAATGAGTTAAGCAGACAAGCCAGGGGATACTGTCCCTCTGCCGCCGCCTGCCAAGAACCTGCGGAATCCTGGCAGGCTTGGCCACAAATGCCTAGCAGGAACTTGTTGCCAAAGAGGTGAGAACTAGAACCAAAATACAGAGGCAGCCAGGGATGGACTTTGGCAGAGTAAAGACAATGCAATGCTCTTTTTTAAACATGCCAAGGAGTACATCAAAGAGAGGAGGTTGGGGTGATTAGGGAAGTTATTTCTTTTAGGAAAAAATATCTCTTGCTGCCATGATCAGCCTGAATAAGGACTCACTACTAATCTAACATGTGAGCAGCAAGAGTTAGGTACGTGAGAATGGCTACCTCTCTTCAGCTACACTAAGTCAGTTCCTGGAAAGCCAGACTTTGTAACCTGATTCCTTATAGCAACAATTTTTCTCAGTTATGGTCAGTGTGAACCTCAGAGTTCTCATGGAGGGTCTAAGAAATAACCCCAGAGTGGCTGCTTCTTCAACTGGCCATTGTATCACTCAATTGTCTTTCAAAACAAAACAGCAAACACTTCTATTTAGCAAGTTTGTTTTAGAGCTGATGGGTACAGGAGAATGGCCATAGTCTTATGAATATAGATGTGGTGGAATCCCAAGTCTTCATGCACTAGTGGCACTGTGACAAGTGACAGAGTTGGTTTGTTATTTGGAGATAGCAGCACCTTCCTGAGGGCTGTTAAAAGAATCACAGGAACCACTTGCTACCTGTTTGCAAAGTGCAAAGCTCTCCACAAGGGCACTAGAAGCACCTCATTGGATTCTCACAGCCCATGTTTGAGTCATGGGTTATTATTCTCCACCCATTTCAGATCAGAGATGAAAAGCTAGCTTCCCTGGGACATTAGGCAAATTGCCTGAAGTCTTCTCAGTCTCCCCACAATGCTAGAGCAGGAAGAAAAAGTTATATTTATGAAAGCTTGTGGCAGTTTCTAGGTAGGCACGTATTAAACATCCGCTACCTTGTCCTGCTTCTTATAGACTCGACTGAAATGATTCCACCTGGAGAACTAAACGTAGAGTTTTCTTGTTTTTCCTTTGCCCTCCCGAGTGATTCACTGTAATGTTAGACAACAATAACTCTGTTTCATGTGCATTCTAGTTCCCTGATTTGTTCATGGTGTTTAATTTCCTACTGTAGAAGGTTTTACCATACCAGTGTTTGTTGTAAGCCTTTTCACATCTTTGGAAAGCAGACAAGTTGCACTCCAGGGCCTCTAGGTGGACTATCGGCTAGGAATGGATACAACCTTGATTCTAACACAGGATACCTATTTTTAAAACACATAAGAATGTCTGAATTTAAACAAAAGTTGCTCTCTGAAAGAGAAACTACCACAGGTTTAATACATACTTGAAAGATAAGTTGAAAAGAACTTCTAAATGGTTCCTCCTTGGCAATTATTTTGAATATCTGTAGCACTGTCTTTCTACTATTAAAATCATGGCCTCCATATTTGGGGTGGGGACTTATTTTTGGAAATAGATAAATGTTACTCGCAACTAAAACAGTTAAGAAAGTGATTGAATAGGGAAAGCTTTGGTCCAAACCCACATTACTATTTAAAATATGAGAATGGGTAGCTTTCTCATGGAACTTACAAATTGGCTAGACTTACTATCAAATACCAAATTCAGTTCAGAATTTGTCTAGAAAGTCACTAAAAAGAGATGGTCACGTTGAAGGAGGGTACTGCCCTCTGTAGGAATAATGAGCTGGAGATAGGAGAGACACAGTGAAGGCAGCCACAGCAAACACCAGAGGATAGGCTTCCGTGCGGCCAGGGAGCCCCTCTGTTAGGTTTGTTTAGCAAAGTCACAAAGAGATGATGCTAAAAGCCAAAGGACTTTTGCTTCCTTGTTTAGTCCAATTGCTATGGAAAGAAACATCGGGAACTCTTGCAAACTTGGGTAAAAGTGGAGAGGAAAAGAAAGTTTGACACAAAATCAGCACATGGAAAGAAAAGCAGGAAGAGTCTTAGGCTAACAGATGACAGACTCTAGTGCCTGATCATGTCACAACTGGCAGACCGCTTAGTTTATCAAGTCCAGATCTAGTTGAATGATAATTTTCCTTTTTCAAAGGATTGTTACATATTTAAATGAATCCTTCTACCACCATTATGATGTGGGTGGGGAAGTAATAGTATAAATTTTATTGACAATAAGAAGGCCAAGATTCAGATAAGTTAGTTGATTAATTCCTCAGGATTGCTCAATTTATTAATGGTAAACCCTTCACTACAAAATCATGACCTGCTGCCTTCAACTTATGAACTGAATTATTAACTCTCTTATATTTTCTTTATCAACAGACAGAAATTCTGAGTTATCTTTTGCAAAGTAATATTTTTAGCTATCTTGGTTAAATTTTAGGAATAACATAAAAAATATCTTTGAAGATAAGAGAAGGTTCTTATATGGCAACATATATTGGAAACCTGTGACATACCCACCTGTTAACATTTCACATGTTACTATTTTTATTTTCTTCCTCTCAAATCAGGCAAAAGTGAGACACAACTTTTCCTGGGTCATAAGCTGGGCATGCTTGTCACAGATAGCTATGGTCTTTTCTGATGTCACAGTTACTTCCTTGTTACTGGGACAAAATATCTGGCACCCCACAAGTTAAAGGAGGAAAAGTTTCTCTAGCTCATAGTTTTTAGAGGTTTTAGTCCACTGTCCACTGGTTCCAAGGCAGGAAGCATAGCAGAGAGGCATGGCAGAGAATAAACAGTCCATGGCAAGCATAAAACAGCCTGCCTACCTTCCATCTTTCCTTGTATATTCCATCTAGGCTGCAAGCTAACTGGTGCCACTCATACTTAGGAAGTGGCTTCCAACTACCTACACCCAGAACAATGCCCACAATCAGTGGACTAACCCATTTATTATACCCTTAATCAATACTCACACATCCCTAATCCTATGTTCAACCACATCCAAAAAGCCCCACCTATGATGATGGGAATGTCTATAGGCCACCCATAACACCTGTGCTGCCAGCTATTCTCCCTGAAATGCCCATCACGGTAGACACGCCATGAATCGTGTTGTCTGCTAAACCTGCCAAGGCACCTGGATTAGAGACACACAGCTTCAGGTAGCCCTCAAGCTCTGAAACTCACTTCCCCGCTCACCACTCAGCAATCCAAACAATATCTTGGTAGTACCCAAGCTGTGTCCACCTTAAAATCCAGCCAAGTTTCACCCCTCAATGCAAACTCAGTCCAAATCTCTAAAAACTGTGAGAAATTGCTAAAATATACACTCATCAAAGACAGGATGGCTCACAGGTTTCCTTCTTTTCAGCATAAGTGTGGTATCTTCAACACTTTTACGAAGAACTTGAAGCAGGTAAAGAAAAGAAACAGGGAAGGTAGAAGGAAGGAAGCAAGCAAAATTAGAAGGAAAAGGACAAGGGGATGGAGAGTCAGGAGCAAAGGATGTGGGAAAGACCTAGCAGAGGAATGTGGTCCTTAATCCTGACCACGTCTGGCTGAGCCTGGCTCTTGGTTCCTGTCCTTATACTTTGAGGAAGGTAGAGAAACTGATTATTGGTGGTGGTATCCCTAAAGTCCTTTATGATTTTAATGAAAAACAGTTAAAAATATTTTACTTTTGTTCTTAAATTATCACTATACATGCTTCCTCTCTATGAGCCATGATCACCTCAGGAGATTTCATCAGGATAAAACAGAGATTTTTTTTTAAATAGCCAAATTAGGCTTTATCGCATCTATAACTTTAACTTATTTTTCAGCACATATTTACTAAGGAGAAGTAGATGTCACTACTCTTCTAATGACAAGCAAATCTCTACCATTTCTTCTACAAATCTGCCCCCAAGACTATGCTACAACAAAATAGTTCTCATAAGGAACTTCTATGCTATAGTATATGCAGGTTTCTGCCTGATGTATTCATTTTATAAATATTTCTTGACTGTTCACCATGCATCTGGCATGGCTCATTATTCCCCCTTCCTTTCTGCCCTGTAGTACCAGAAGTTTTTGGGTGAGTATTATGTCTCCCAATAGCCTTTTGCTCATTTAGAACATTTTGGACTTTTTCCCAGCCAAGCATCTGTGGAAGGCACCAGGCACATTGCACCCACTGTGAGAAGATCTGCAAAGGATTCTAACTTATTGATATACAGTTGTATTTTCTAGCTCTCATCTTTTAGCTAACCAGGGCAGCCTCTTCCTGGAAACAAAAAGAATGTAATACAAGCTTATGAAATGGGAGAAAATATTTGCACCCTAGGAATATGATAGAGTTAGTTTCTAATTTCCTAATTTCTATAAAGTAGAAATATAACAAAATCACAAATTGGTTAAAAATGTGCTAAGTACTTCAACTGACATTTGTTAAAAGACGACATTCAAATAGCCAAACAAGTATAGTGAAAAGTAATCAAACTCAGGGAAATCCAAACCAAAACAACTACGAGATACCTCTTCATACCTGTCAGAGGGGACACTGTAAACAAAAGGAAAAACAAGAAACAAAAAATAAATAACTGTTGGTAAAGATGTGGATAAACTGAGCCCCTTGAATATTGCTAGTAGGAATATAAATCAGTACAGCTATTATGGAAAAAAATATGGAAATTTCTCAAAAATTTTAAAAATAGACCTACCTTATGATCCAGCAATCCTATTTCTTTATTGTTAATCAAAGAATTAACACAAGAGTCTCAATGAGACCTAAATAATGCTATGTCCATTGTAGGAATGGCCAAGATTTAGAAACATAGAAATAACCTAAAGGGACCACAGTTAGATACACACACACACACACACACACACACACACACACATATATATGTATATATATATATATATATATATATATATATATATATATATGAACGTTTTTAGCCTTAAAAGGAATTCTGCAATTTGTAATAACATGGGTGAATCTGTTATTATTATTAAGTAAAATAAGCCAGTTACAGAAAGAGAAATAATGCATTGCTCTACTTATATGCAGTATCCAAAGTAGTGCAATTCACGGGATCAAAGAATAAAATGTTAGTTCCCAGGGGATGAGAGAGGGAAAATCAATAGATATAATAGAAAATTTTACAGGAAAAGGAAAAGAATTGGACAAAAAGATAAATGAGGCATATAGGACTACATATAGCTATTATATATATATATATATATATATATATATATATATACATACACATATATATATACACACACTCCATCTAGGTATATAATTATTAAGGTTTCAAATATCCAATAGGAGAAATACTGGCTGTGCAACTCCATGGCTAGGGCCAGAAGGAAGCTGCAGCCAAGTCAAGCCCCAATGACCTGTCTCATCGTCTCAGCTCTCCCTCCTTGCTACAACCAGGGCAAGACCAGAAGACTGTGGAATCTCCATTTCTTTGTGGGCTAAATCAGACACTACTGTTGTACAAAGAAGAGCCTCCAGAGACACCACCAGCTTGCCTATGGACAATGAATAAGTGTGGCAGTGGTACTGGAACCTAGAGAGAGGCCTTCAATGAGTTCCTCCACCCAATCCACCACATAAAAGAAAACACTCACTGGAAAAGTGAGAGAAACCTGTTGACTACAACCATTGTACTGAGAACACTTAAGGGCCATTACAGATCCAAGGAGGACAAACCAGGAAGTAGGCTTCTCCTAAGGGATCCAAATATTAGGAAGAAAGAGATTTTTAACAAACATTGCTCAGACACCAGGAAAAGAATTAAATGAATAACATCAACAACAAAAAAGGAATAGAAATGAGAAAAAAATTCAAAAACCCAAATACAAAGATCATTACCACAGGGGCATTGAGGGAAAAGGGAAATGGAGCAAATTGAAGCTCAATCACTCGGACTGAGATGGTATGAAGATCTAGTAAAATGGAAATCAGAAATGATCTCTGAGATGAAAACAGAGATACTGTCCATCATGAAAGATATGATTAGTAACACTAAAGCATTTAGGGGCATGACAGAATCTGAAATAACAAAAGCAATGGAACATTTTAAACAGCTTCAGAATTTCCAGATGATTAAAAACTCCAACAAACCTCAAAAAGCTAGGATTGGCGGTCCCATTTGACCCAGCCATTGCCCTGCTAGTTATATACACACAAGAATTAAAAGACTCATATCACAGTGACATATGTGCACCCATGTTTATAGCAGCCCAATTTGTGATTGCTACATCTTGGAAACAACCCAAGTGTCCATCAACTGGAGACTGGATAAAAAAGCTGTGGTTCTTCTACAGAATGGAGTACTACTCTGCCATAAAAAATAATAAGTTTGAATCATTTCTACTTAAATGGACATACCTTGAGGATATCCTCATAAGTGAAATAAATAGGGCACAGATAGGTACATATCGCATCTTTTCTCTGGTATGAGAAAATAAAGATGTAAATGAGTCCTAGCATTGTATGTTATGTATTGTGAAATAGAAAATGCTCAATGTAAAATAAGGTGAAAGGGGACAATGTTGAGATTGTAACAAAAAAGTAAGGAAACAAATTTTATGTATATGGGGGGTGGTAGGGTGGGTAGGGCTATGGGAAAAAATGAGAATTAAGTTGTGTCTTATACTGGTACAAATCCCCATTATGGAGTGCAATCATGATGTGTATATT
>PVIR01014277.1:0-40206 GCA_004026965.1 Petromus typicus | reverse complement strand
GGGCCCCTAGAATCTGGGCTAGAATCTCTGGCTGAAATCAAATGCTTCATCTTTTGCCAAATGCAAAACAATTTCAAAATTTGGTTTGGCTGGGTGTGGTGGTACACACCTCTCAGGAGGCTGAGACAGGAGGATCAGTTAAGGACCATTGCTGATTCTCCAGAAATAAAACGAACCTTAGTAAAATACATAGCATGTGACACCCATTCTGTAATACCAGGTTAGTTTACAAGATTAGAAATGATCTCTGTCCCACATCAAAATTGTGCGTGTGAGAGTGTGTGTGTGTGTGTGTGTGGGGGGGTGTTGTGAGGGAGTAAATTGGCAGACTTTAAGAATTATAGGCTAGGGGCAGAAGATTTAGCTCAGTGGTTTGGCGCCTGTCTTGCAAGCATAAGGACCCGAGTTTGATCCCTGGTAACCACATAACAATACTGTGCGTGGAGACTCACGCCCAGCAGCAATCAGTACCACACACCACAGTGCCGGGCGTGGTGGCTCACGCCTGTCATCCCAGCACTCGGGAGGCAGAGGCAGGAGGATTGCTGTGATGTGAGTTTGAGGCTGAGCTCAAGGCCAGCCTGAACTACAAAGCAAGATCCCGTCTCAAAAAAAAAAAAAAAAAAAGAATTATAGGCTAGGGGCAGGGATTTAGCTCAGTGGTTCTGGCATCTGCCTGGCTAGTACAAGGTCCCAAGTTCAGTCCCTGATAACCACATACCACAATGCCTAAACTATAAAGACTCTATCTCCAAAAAAAAAAAGAAAGAATTATAGGCTTGCCAGGTGTGGTGGTTCATGCCTGTAATCCCAGCACTCAGTAGGCAGAGCCAGGAGGATTGCCATGGGTTCAAAGCTAGCCTGGTCTATACAGTGAGACTCTGTCTCAAAAAAACTAAAAAAAAAAAAAAAAAAATTACAGGCTACCACAGTTGATGTCATAAAATTTAAATGTGGAGTTTTTAAACATTTAAATGGAAAGGATATTACAGCCCAGCTGTGGTAGTACATGCTGTAATGCCAACACTGGGGAGGCTGAGGCAGGACTATCTCTGAGTTCAAGGCCAATGGGGCTTTATGTTGAGTTCAAGGCCAGCTTGATTACAAAGAGAGACCTTGTCCCACAAAAAAGAAAAAAAAAGGGGGGGAAGGATATTACAGATGATATAACAGCTTTTTACCTATAAAAAAATTAAAAGCTGTTAGAAACTAAGTTGACACTTTTATCAAAGCAAATTTTTGCTTTTCTTTAGTGCTTTTTTTTTTTTTTTTTTTTGAGACAGAGTCTTGCTTTCTAGTCCAGGCTGGCACTGAGCTCAGCCTTGAACTCACAGCAATCCTCCTGCCTCTGCCTCCTGAGCCCTGGGATTACAGGTGTGAGCCACCATGCCTGGCACTGTAGTATGTGGTGACTGAGGATCGAACCCAGAATCTTGTAATTGCAAGACAGGCTCTGGAACCACTGAACTAAATCTCTGGCCCGAGAATTCTTGAAAAGTATAGATAAGGTTGACAAAGTTATGGTTCATCTATTTTTACACATTTTCATCTCAGCCAGACCTAATAGGCTTCCCTAATTTTAGTGATGTATTTTCTAAATCATGAATCAAGACACATGGTCTAACACATGGCCCTGTAAATATGTGTGAGATGGAAACGCTATTTGCCTCGTGGTAAGAAATTATGCTTCTGGGACACGCAAAAAACCTATCCTTTCTCTTGCTAAGCCATTCCCAAAATATCCTACCTAGTTTCTTGCCATGTCTGTGCTCAATGAAAAAATTTAAAAGAATTCACTTCTGTTACAAACAGAATGTTTATTACAGAACACCAAAACCTCGCTCCAAATAGCCTATAAAATATTTCCATGCATATGAGGGGACCTTTTCACTTAAAATGCTCATCATAGTTTCACAATTTAACCCCACTCTCCTGTCTGCAACTTAAGAGAAATCCAAGTACTAAAAATAAATGTGAATTCAAGGAGTCGGTGAGTAAAACTTATATGTTCCAAAAAAATAAGTAAATAACAACCCCACTGCCCGAGCTTCAGAATCTGTACAAAAAGTAGGAAACTGGTCACCTGACCGCTCCCCACTCTCAACCCCCTCCGCAGACCCATCTCCCCTCCTCTCTCGCACGTTTTTTCGGAAATATCCTTTCTGAATGTGGTTTCCTCCACCAAGAGAGGGGTCTGAGCCCAGGACTCTGGACTCCGGAGGCAACAGCCCGATTTGGCGTCCCCGGGGCTGAGGCCAGGTCTCCGCGGCCCGCCGCCGACACTGCGCGCCGAGCTGCAATCGCAGCTCCTCGGAGCAGGTTAAAAACCAGGCCTCGCTGCCAGCAAGAGAGGCGGCGCCCAGCTGGTGTTTTTCTAGGAAGCGCTCCTGAAGAGCTGAGGACTGGGACCGGGAAGGGGAGGCCTGCGACGCAGGCTCCATTCATCGCCTCGCCCTCTCCCCTCCACCCCGGCTCCCCCTGGACTTCTCTCCCAGTTCCCCGTCCGAGTTTGACGTCCGTCTCCTGGATACCAGGCAGCCAATCGCATAGTTGCTAGGGAACCAGCGCGGCCAATCAGGTGCCGTTGCTACCTGTGAGTAATATTTTTAGCCGTGACGAACGCTGGATTCCACTCCCACTCCCGGTGTTTCTGTCGCAGGTTGGGGGGAAGGCGCAGTATTACCCGTTCTCTCGAGGTCCCTTTTTCCACTCCCCAGGTAGCCGCACGTCGCTCAGCCCCGAATTATCTTACACGCGCACCCCAGAAAAGCTGTCTCAGAGAGCCCTGAAATGCAAGCACGCACGCCCCCAGAGACACGAGCGCGCATACGCCACCGTGTCGCCGAGGACTGGGCTGCGACAAGTGAAATACAACGTGATTCTTCTCAGTCTCCGAGCTGCCGCCCGAGCCGGGGAGACAGTTAAACTGTCACCTGGCGGGAGGTGGGCGAGGCGGCCGCCGGCTCCCGAAGCTGCCCCCATCTGTTGGCGGTTGGCTTCGGCCCTGCGGGTAGCCACATTCTGTGACCCCAGAGCACGCGTCCGGGCTCTAGTCCGCCCTTTCCCTAGACTCCCCTGGGGCGCAGGAAACTGGCTTGGTAGCTCGTCCGCAAGTGGGATTTTCCTCGGCCACGTCCCGCTCCGGACGGGCATTTTCTGTAGACTGTCTCCTCCCTCTCCGTCCCCCCCTGCCCCCCCGCGCCGCTCTACCACCTGCTCTGCTCCCCTCCCCCTCTTTCCCCTAAGCTCTCGGGCCCGCACGCGTAGGTCCGCCCCTCCTCACCCTCACTGGCACGTCTCTTCCCCAATCCCTTTCCAAATCCTCGTTTAGTCCCGCCCATAGTCCTCCAAATCGTATATTTATTGGTCATCTCGGAGCCTGGGGGTGTGGCCTTCCCCACCCGGCCCTGACACGCCCGTCAGGACGTGGGCAGGAGGGACTTGGCCAATGGCGTCGGGGGACGGGGCAGGGGCGGAGCCGGCCGGCGAAGAGCCTGGGTGCGGGGCTTGGAGGGCGGGGAAAGGTTTCGCCGCCCTGAGCTGTGTGACGCGAGCGCGCGCACCCTCACTGGGGGGGAGGAGACAGGGAGGAGGCTATAAAAGGAGAGGCGGGGCGCGCGCCGCGGCAGAAGGAGCGAAGCTCTGGCCCAGCGCAGGTGGACACGGTAGGGGGACGCTGGGCCGGGCACCGGGCTGTTTGGAGAAGTGAGCGCGCTTGCCTGACCCCGTCCCCGCCGCCTGAGCCGGCGCTCCGAGGCCCTTCCAGGCCGCTCTCGCCTCCCCGGTCCCGTCCGCTGCGGCGGCGGCGTCACGCACTCGGCCACCTAGCCGTCCCAACCCTCCGTGCCCCTCGCCCCCGCCCCCGCCAGCCGCGGCCCAGAAGCAGCCCGTAAGTACCGTGGGGCGGCGGGCCCGGAGCGGGCTCCAGGACGGGAGGGGCTGCAGCGTTGTCGAGCTCTGGGCCTCAGGCACTCGGGGACGGCGGGGTCGCGGCACCCAGGACTGAAGGCCACATCGATCGCCTCGGCCCGGGGCGAGTGCCAGGAGCTGGGGGTTGGGGCGCTGGGGCGGAGCGGCGCGCTCACAGGGGGCGCTGGTGGCGGAGGGGGCCGATGGCCGTCGGGCCCGAAAAATGGTGGCGGGGGACCGGTGCTCCCAGGGCGCTGGCCGGGTCCCAGGAGGGGGCGGGGAGCGACGGGTCGGGTTACGGGGGTGGGGTGGGGGGTGACCGGGCTGCGGCCGGCGCCAGACCTGCACTGTGCCCGATGCCCGATGCCCTCGTTCCCGTGCGGCTCCGCGGGGAGCGGGCTCGCACTTCTCTCCCACCTCCTCCTCTTCCTCCGCCTCCACCTCCTCCTCCTCTTCTCCCTGCCGCCGTAGCGCTTGGGCTCCCGGCGCTGTGAGCAGAAATCTAATGAGAGCCAACTGGCTGTTTATGTAATTCCTTACTCCGTGTCTT
Organism: Petromus typicus; assembly: GCA_004026965.1. Classification (NCBI taxonomy): domain Eukaryota; kingdom Metazoa; phylum Chordata; class Mammalia; order Rodentia; family Petromuridae; genus Petromus; species Petromus typicus. Next base: position 35,747 of record PVIR01014277.1, on the reverse strand, counting down.
AAGGCGCAGCTTGCAAACCACCTTCCCCCCGAGCTCACACCTCGCTCGGCTGCACCTTCTGCGATCTCTCCGAAGGCTGCCTTGTCTGGCCCTTGGGCTTTCGGTTTTGGAAAGTGTAGTTTTGGGGCAGCCAAGGATTCTTTTCCTTTAATCTCCTCCAGTGTGGAAAATGGGGCAGAGGGATTTGCACCAACTTTTTTTTTTAATGCCCTTTTCAATCAATCTCAGTAACACAGATCTCCTTTGCAAATATCTTCTGTTCGCCCTTGGTCTTTTCTTATCCCCGCCCAGTGCTGATCCAGCAAACGTTTAAAGGTCGACCTTACCCAGTGCGCCGCTCTTCACTTATCTGGGGTGGGAAGGAGGTGGCTTTTAAAACCTAAGACTGGGCAGTCCTGCCCTTAATACAGAGAAATCAATAAGTGTTGTTTTCGTGACAAGAGGTCTTTAAGATTTGGAAAAACACGGAAAGGAAGAAAAGCCCAGGATCACATTGTGCATTCTTAGTGCAGGAGGTAAGGGTAAAGAATTACTGGTTCCTAATTTCATTCTGCCCTTTGACGGTTTGTTTAGGATTAAGTGCTTGTAGGTTAAGTTAGGCGTCATGGACTTCAGAAATTAAAATTATTTTCCTAACCTCAAATGTCTCAGTGTTTAATGTGTATCATTTAAACAAGGTAGATTCAAAATGAACTAAAATATAGGACTTCCAAATTGGTGACTGGTGATAAAAATAATCTTAAACTTCTAAAAGTGGTGTATATGCACGTGGGCTTGCCCAGTACAGTTTCCAGTAAATGTTCTTGTGAAAAATGATCCATATTCAGGAGATGTCTTTCTTCTTGAATTCTGCACAATAGCAGAGCAGATAATAGAGTTAAAACAGTAGTTTTACCTATAATGTTTATTTTCCCATGAGGTTTTGAACTTTAATAAGTAATTTTTTGATTATAAAAGTATTTTGTATGTATATATATTTTTTATTTTCCGGGCACTTTAGCTTACTGGGCATTTTCAAAAGTGCACTGAAAGATTCACTTAACCCTTGTCTCATTTGGACATGTTTCCTTTTGTTTTGTTTTCGTGAAGGAGCAAGATCACTCAAAGTGAAGGAAAATCCACTCCTGCCAGCATTTTGAATGAAAATCTGCTTATCTACCTGACTGAACACTTTTGTTTTTTCACGGAGTTGAAATAAACCTAACTTTGTGGCATAGCAGCTATGCAGCTTGAAATCCAAGTAGCACTAAATTTTATTATTTCCTATTTGTACAATAAGCTTCCTAGGAGACGTGTCAACATTTTTGGTGAAGAGCTTGAGAGACTTCTTAAGAAGAAATATGAAGGGCACTGGTACCCCGAAAAGCCATACAAAGGATCAGGGTTTCGATGCATCCACATAGGGGAGAAGGTGGACCCAGTCATCGAGCAGGCGTCCAAGGAGAGTGGCTTGGACATCGACGACGTGCGAGGCAACCTGCCGCAGGACCTGAGCGTCTGGATCGACCCCTTCGAGGTTTCCTACCAGATCGGTGAGAAGGGACCGGTGAAAGTGCTGTACGTGGATGACAGCAACGAAACTGGATGTGAGCTGGATAAGGAGATCAAGAACAGCTTCAACCCGGAGGCCCAGGTTTTCATGCCCATCAGTGACCCGGCTTCCTCCGTGTCCAGCTCTCCGTCGCCGCCCTTCGGTCACTCTGCTGCCGTGAGCCCCACCTTCATGCCCCGCCCCACCCAGCCTTTAACCTTTACCACTGCCACTTTTGCCGCCACCAAGTTCGGCTCCACGAAAATGAAGAACAGTGGCCGGAGCAGCAAGGTGGCCCGCACTTCTCCCATCAACCTGGGCCTGACCGTGAGCGACCTCCTGAAGCAGAAAGCCATCTCGTCCTCCATGCACTCTCTGTACGGCCTGGGCCTGGGGGGTCCGCAGCAGCCCCAGCAGCAGCCGCAGCCCCAGCAGCAGCAGCCGCCGACATCCCAGCCGCCGCCCCCACCACCGCCACCACAGCAGCAGCCGCCGCCGCCACAGAAAACCTCTGCACTCTCGCCCAATGCCAAGGAGTTTATCTTCCCCACTGTGCAGGGTCAAGGTGGCGGTACCAGTGGAGCGTTCCCGGGGGACAGCCCTTGTAGCCTCAGCCCTCTCCAGTACAGCAATGCCTTTGATGTGTTTGCGGCCTACGGAGGCCTCAACGAGAAGTCTTTTGTAGATGGCTTGAATTTTAGCTTAAATAACATGCAGTATTCTAACCAGCAATTCCAGCCTGTCATGGCGAACTAAAAAGAAAACGAGAAATATATCATACGAGTTCAAATGCACGGGCCCAAGGGGGAATTTTTTGGGGGGAGGGACCTCCTTGAGATTTTTTTCTTTTAAGCTTATAGTAAGGATACATTCAGGCTTGGTTACAAAAATAAAACATGCGTCATTCTTCATTTGCCAACCAAGCACAAAGTTATTTTATACTGACTGTATATTTTAAAGTATCTGCTCAGATATGGCCTCTTACAGTATTTAAGATATAGCGAGGACATGGCTGATTTTTTTTTTTATAAAAAATTGGCACTAATAAGTGGGTTTATTGGTCTTTTCTAATTGTATAATTTAATTTAGTACAAAGTTTGTAAAATATCAGAGGATATATATATTGTTTCTACGACATGGTATTGCATTTATATCTTTTTACTACAGTGATCTGTGACAGCAGCAGCTTCATGTTGTATTTTTTTTACTGAAATTGTAAAATATCCATCTTAAAGACATCAACTGTTCTCAAAATTGTGTACAGGATATTCCTTCAGTGGTGGAATTAAAAATGTACGAATATTTGCTTTTTCAAAAAAATGTATTTTCTGTTAAAAGATTTAAAGATTTTTGCTATATATTATGGAAGAAAATGTAATCGTAAATATTAATTTTGTACCTATATTGTGCAATACTTGAAGAAAACGGTATAAAAGTATTTTGAGTCAGTGTCTTACATGTTAAGAGGGACTGAAATAGTTTATATTAAGTTTGTATTAAAATTGTTTAAAATTAAAAATGCCTATAGCATGGTCTTTGTTTTTAAGAAATCTGGGTGATAGAAATGTTCTGGAAGCACAGCTGAAGAAAGGTCTCTCTCGCTGAGCCCAGGGGCCATGGGGAGAAGCTTGTGGCCCAGGCTGGCCTCATTTGCAGCAATTCTCCTGCTTCAGCCTCCTGAATGCTAGGACTACAGGCTTACACCACACCCAGTCCGTTTATTGTAGCAATGGGAATTGCACTGAAGCTTCCTAGCCAGGACAGGACAGGCTCGTCTCCTTCCACCTTCCCGTTGCTCCATGACCCCCTTTCTGTGACAGGTGATGTGCTAAGCCTATTTTATAGCAAGTTTTTAAATATCCTGACATCTTGAGTCCCAAGAAATAAGAAATCTGCCTGTAATCTGAGGATTGACAAAGTGCGCACAGACTATGGGATCACTTTTCTGCTTTGCACAGGAGAGGAATAGCTCAAAACTTGCTCAGACAAAGCAGCTGACCTAACAAAAAGAAAAGATTTAGGTCTGTTTACTAATCCATACACAGTTCAGCGCAGGGTTAGAGAACTTGTGACCCGAATCAGTGCACATTAGGACGGTTTGCTGAATGTTAGTGTTTATGCTCATTTTTTCAGCAAAAAAGAAAATTTTTTTTTGCAAGTGTATCCAGTCCTGCTGGGTGAGGTTTTATTTTTTGTCCTGGGGCTTGCTGTGTAACCCAGGCTGGCCTTGAATTTGAGGCATCCTTTGGCTCTAGTGCTGGGATGATAGGCTGGTGTGAGCTCTCGCAAAACTAAATTATGGTATGTGTCAAATTGTAGAGTCTTGACGGTGTTTTTTTTAAAAAACTATAGTGAATGAAAAACGCCTTTAAGTGGGTGATTTTACTGTTAAAATCTCCACTGCTACAGTCTTGACGCCATATTGGTGAGAAAATTGTCTTAAACTGGAAATGAGAATCAACTCCACTCTTGTAGTAAGGATCCAGCGCTGTCTGGGTCTTCGGTGAAATAAATGTGGGCACCAGCGAGTATGTTTGGACACCAGGCTACAAAAGCCTTTTGTTCTTCATCCACACAGGGCAGAGCGATGAGAAGTTGGAAGGAGACGAGCCTGGAAATAGAGCCGAGCCGCTCGGGCAGCTCCGTGGAGAGGCCTTGGCCCTGAGCAGACAGAATGAGGCCAGGGAGAAGTGTGGGGCCCCACGGGGCGCGGCCACACGTGGGCACGGGACTCCGGGGGGCTCAGGAGGCGCTGGAGGAACACTGGAGGTGGAGAGGGGCTCAGGCACCTGCAGCCTCCGCGAGCACCGGGGTCAGGCACCTGAGGACCTCAGTCGGATTTTAAATGCGGAGCTCAGCGTGGGCGGGGTAGGTACTCCGCAAGCGCTGATACATTTTACCTCGATTGTTTTCATGAAAACAGTTGCCTGAGCTTGACATCCTTGAGGACTTTTTCTTTCAATAGAGAATGAACAAAGGCCCAGTTTTCACGCCTTTCTGCTCATCGGGAATGGAAAATTTTTTTAAAGTGCCTTTGTCTATCACATCATTGGAAAGCTAACATCGAGCCTTTCTCCCCCGAGCCATGGCCGTTTGGTGACAGTTTGAGGGCCTGAAAGACCTCTGAGTGCCCTGTCCTTGTGTCCAACCTGTGCCCTGTGGGTTCCGTAGCGCCTAGACTGCAGCTGTCTGAGCTGAGCATATTCTATTCCCTGGGTGGCAGACAGGGTGATAACTATGTCCTGTCTAGGGAACTCAGCTTCGGAAGGCGAAACTGAAGAAACTTATATGCTTTTCTAATGTGTGTTGTTCTTAATTCCATTCACATATAGATATCTTCATTGAGAGATGTAAAAAGACTTTAGGATTTAGATTATAAAATAACCCCTGGCGTGGTATGGCGGTGCACCACTGAAATCCCAGAATTCAGGAGGCTGAGGCAGGAAGATTACCAAGAGTTAGAGGCCAGCCTGGGCTACATAGTGAGACCCTGTCTCAAAAAAGACAAACAGGGCCAGGGATTTAGCTCAGTGGTTCTGTCTGGCACTTGCGGCCTGGGTTCAATGCCTGGTAACCACATGCAACAATGCCGGGCGTGGTAGCTCACGCCTGTAATTCCAGCACTTGGGAGGCAGAAGCAGGAGGATTGCTGTGCGTTCAAGGCTGAGCTCAGGGCCAGCCTGAATTTTGAAAGTGAGACCTTGTCTCAAAAAAAGACAAACAAACAAACAAACAAAACAGACCGGGCGTGGCTCATACTTGAAATTCTAGCACTAGGGAGGCAGAGGCAGGAGGACTGCTGTGAGTTCAAGGCTAGCCTGGGATACAGAGTGAGTTCAGGGCCAGCCTGAACTACAAAGTGAGACCCTGTCTCAGAAAACTGAAAAAAAAAGGGGCCGGAGAGTTAGCTCAGTGGTTCCGGTGCCTGTTTTGCAAGTGCAAGGGCCCGGGAGGCAGAGACAGGAGGATTGCTGTGATGTGAGTTGGAGGCTGAGCTCAGGGCCAGCCTGAACTACAAAGCGAGACCCTGTCTCAAAAAAAAAAAACCTTAAAAAAAATAAAATAAAATAAAATAAAAATAAACAAATTGTCCTCGAATATTTTCTATTTGTTGTGGTTTGACCTGGTGGGCACCGTATCTGCACATAGAAAGGGTGGCTGTCCATCCTGGACTGCCGGCATGTGCGTAGCTGCAGGACGTGAACACGTCAGAGGAGAACAGTCTTACTAAGAACAAGTATGTAAAATGGGCCTTGCTGAGCAAACAGTTAGTACACCGACTGGTAGAAGTTTAATCAGTCTAGGAGAGGAGATCACTTGGATTACAGTCCTTGAGAATTTTTTGCTTTTTGAGACAGGATCTTGCTTTGTAGTTCAGGCTACCTTTTAAACTCACTATGTAGCCCAGGCTGGCCTCAAACTCCCAGGGACCCTTCTGCCTCAGCCTCCTGAGTGCTAGTGTGACAGGTGTGAGCCACCACACCCAGCCAGGATTCTTTGCCTTTTGCAGCATACTGGGAAGATACTATTTTCTTGTCTGGAAGATGTAGGCTCAATATCTGTGTGCATGCAATTGGGAAATCAGCACACAGGCTTTTCTTGAAGCCATTTTTATCTTGAAAATGATTCATTTAACAAATATTCATACAGCATTATGTACCAAGCACTGTCTTAAGCAAGTTTATAGACCAGAAAGGGCTGGCATTTGGAGGAACAGAGAAGAGAGTAAGGCACAAAAGGCTTAATTCATCGAAGACCTTGTGGTCAATGAGTGGGATTCAAACTCAAGTAACTGGTTCAGTGTTCCTGCTCCTAAGCCCTATGTTTTGTTCCCCTCTGGTCTGTTAGTAGACTGATTCGAAGCCAAGGGAATAAATCCAGGTTTGATCCATTAGCCACATGCCTGGCACAATCTCTACAAAAGCGTGACGGGAACAGGCTAGGGGAAGGCTATTATAACAACCGTGTGTATCAGTCAGTTTTGCATCACTGTAACAAAATGGCTGGGGCAATTACCTCACAAGCAGAAAAGGTCTATTAACCTCCCATGCTGTGGGCCTCTGGCTGTCATAGAGAACTGGGCCAGAGAGCAGAGAGAAACACGCCAGGTGGGGGTCCCATGATCCTCCAGGCCCTCCAGGCTCCGCCTCTTAAAGGCGCACAGTACCTCCCAGCAGGGCCACCTGCGCGTGAACTCAGGGAGACCCTGTATCCAAGCCACAGCATCACGGCAGGACTGAGGGCATTTAGAGAGAGATACTTATATTTCCATTGGCCATAAACCATAATCATAGGCTATCTAGAAATGTTTTTAGAAATCAGTAAGTTATATCAGTGCTCTAATTTTGTTAAAACTCTTAATTCATCCCCATAATTACTTTTCTTATTTTAGAAGTACTGGGTAATTCCCTGGGCCTAAATATTGTAGATTTAGGGCCAAAGATATAGCTCAGCATGCAATGAAGGTCTGGGTTCTCTCCAGTACAAAAAAAAAAAAAAAAAAAAAAAGATGAATGTATGTACTTTTCTTGTTTTTGGTGGTAGTACTGGGAATGAACCCATGTTCTGAGCTAAATCCCCAGCCTTCTTCTTATTATTATTATTATTGATGACGATCATGATGATACAGGTTCTTGCTAAATTTCTTAATTCCCCATTCTGGGCTGAAATTTGCAATCTTCCTGTCTCAGCCTCCCTACCCAGACTGCTGCAATTATAGGCATGTACCACCAGGCTCAGCTAATTTATATACCTTTCACTGTTGATGTTAGTTCTGAAAATGTTTGAATTGCACAATAAACAGGAAGCCCATTTTAAAAAATATCCCCAAACAATGTCTGCATTAGTGTATGGATTCACATATTAAGTTATCTATGATATATATTTTTAGGTTTACATTTTTAGGTTAGTCAGACTGATTGGACTAAATACTACTGAGTCCTCAGAAGGGCTTTTGGAAGTTTAGGCTGGGTCATCAGTCTTGTTATTAACAAAATTTGACTTTAAATAGTAAATATCTATCCATTTCTCAATATTTAAAATATGTCAGATTTCATATTTTGGTAGACTTGCTATATACATGTTCAAATTTGGAGTCTATCTCACAGTTCTTCAACTTTAGATGAAAACCTTTAAACAGAAGCCAGGTCATGCCTGGAGGTTATTTGTTTGTTTTTTGAGACAGGGTCTCGGGTATGTAGCCCAGGCTGGGCTCAAATTAAAGATGATCCTCCTGCATCAGCCTCCCAAGTGCAGGAAGTATAGGCAAGGGCCACCATGCCTTGCTATGGAGGCTGTTTGAAATTTGAGGTCTAATTCTTTGATTAATCAATCACAGTAAGTTGTTGGCTCAGATGGACCAGTTTACTCATCTATACAGTGGGTGCAGTGATACCAATATAAGTTCTGAGGAGCGATGAGAGTCCGTCCCTCCCGGTGAGAGCAGCCAGTGACTAGAAAACAGCTCCTAAGAGGACTACAGTAGTTAAAGCCATGAGGTCTAGAGTTGTGGTCACGTTTGCTGCCCTCTGGAATCAGAAAAATGATGATGAGAAGCATCACGGTGCACGCCTGTCCTCCAAGAACTTGGGAGGCTGTGGCAGGAGGATCACCCCAAGTTCGAGGGCAGCCTGGGCTACATAGAGAGACCTTGTTTCCGAAAAACAAAAATTAAAATAATAAAAACAAAATAAGTGAAAGTGCCACTGTTCTGGAAAAAGCGGCGCAGTCACTCTTTCTACACAGCTGGCCCACGTAGAGTCACCTACGTGGACAGCGGTGCGGGGCTCCCCCTATGTTCATGCAGGTAGAAGAGAAGGAGGTTTGCGCTGCAAGAGGAAAAGACTTTGAGCACTTGGAAGGAAACACACATTCCGCCTGGCGTCGCGAGGACTTACTTCACTGACAAAGCATGACCAGTGTGCGGAAAGAACAGGTGTAAAATATTTTTAGACCAGCCCTGGCATATATCGCAGGCCACATCCCTCCTGTCTACGCACTCCATGCAGAAATAATCGTGGAAAAACCGCACTGACAGCGAGCGAGGCGGGGCCACGGCTGAACGCTCAGGTTGAGGAGCCCAGCTCCAGGCAGGCAGCCGCTGGGTCGAGGCTATTTTTAAACCCTGGCTCTCCACACCCTTCAGCCGCCCTGCAGGACACTTCGCTCCCCGCCTCAGCACGGTGGGGGAAACTGGAAAATATGGTGCTGTCGAATTTTTGGGAGGTGAAGGCTGAGCAATGGGGCCTCCACAGGCCGGCCACTTCCTGTGGGTCAGGAAGAAAGTATGGGAAGGGCCGGGGATTTAGCTCAGTGGCTCTGGTGCCTGTCTGGCAAGCACAAGGTTCTGGGTTCGATCCCCAGTTACCAGGTACAACAATGCCGGCCGTGGAGACTCACGCCCACCAGCAATCAGTATCACACACCACAGTACTGGGCAAGTTGGCTGTCACCTGTAATCCCAGCACTCAGGAGGCAGGGGCAGGAGGATTGCTGTGAATTCTAGTCTCGTCTGGGCTACCTTGTGAGCTCAGGGCCAGCCTGAACTACAAAGCAAGACTTTGTCTCAAAAAAAAAAAAAAAAGATGAAAAAGAAATGGAATTGCAGTGGAACATACCTGTTATCACCTCCATTTAAGGAGGCTGAGGCAGGAGGATCACTGCCAATTTTCAGCCAGCCTGGAGTATGTGGTTAGTTCAAAGACACTCTGGACCACACAGTGAGACTCTACCTCCAAAAAAGGAATCACAGAACCATGCATCTATCCTTTCTTTATGTATTTGAGTCGGGGGCAGGCTGGCTGGGACTCATGACAGTTCCTGCCTCAGCCTAGTGCTGGGATGACAGGTGTCACTTGGGGTAACTTAGGAAGAAACATGTTTTGGAAGGAGGCTCTTAGTATCTGAAACACAGAAGTTCAAAGTTCCTTTATAAAAGAATAAAGAAGCAGAGGGTAGAAGTCCGTCTCATAGGAGCATCTGCCAGCCAAAAGGGACCGGGGAGTTGGGCATGGTGGCACTCCCTCAGGGTTCACGACTTAGCCCAGGCTGGCCTCAGATTCACCGCGATCCTCCTGCCTCAGCTTCCCAAGTGTTAGATAATAGACAAGCATCACCATGCCTGGCTTCGGTTTCCGTTCTTGTCCCTATTCCTTTTCAAACACGGACAGATAGGATGACATGGCCGCCGTGTCAGTCCGCTGCACAGTGCCAGCTCCTCCAGGGTCAGGCCCGCTGGGGAGGTGTCGCACGTTTGGCAGCGCTGGGGAGCAGGTGTCCAGCAGGAGCTAACAGCACCCCGAAGAACCACGATACCCGGAAGACGCACAAGTCAGGAGCAAGGCCGCTGGGACGTCCCCGACCTGGATGCGGGCTCGGACTTCCGTGTTTACCCGGCCCGAGAGGCCGGGCGCAGGTAAGGAGCGGAGCGCGGCGGCCGCGGGAGGAGGCGGCTCGGTCCCGTGGTTCTGCAGAAACCTCCTCGGCTCCAGGCGCCGCCTAGGGGCCACCGCTCGGCCTTTCCCACCGTCAGGGACAAAGGCCCGGCCCGGCCCTGCAGAAGCGCAGGGGTGAGAGCGGCGCGTGCACGGCACCGGCACCAGCGCAGCCGCGCCCGGGTCGCCGCAGCACAGCCGCGCGCACGTCTTCGCGGGCTCAGCGCTTCTGCCCCCCAGCTTGGCCGGGACCTGGAAGGCGTTCCAGTCAGAGCCTGGGTCCAGGTCCAGAAGGGCCGTGCCCAGATCGCGGGGCAGGGCCCTCCCGAGCTCGCCTCCGTGCCCTCTGTGGCCCGGCACCCTAGAAATGCCATCTTGACCTGCTGCCCCTTTCTTCCCCGCCCGTGGCCCGCAGGGCCTACGGAGCCTCCGGAGTCTGGAGTCTCGGTGCAGGCTGAGAACTTGACTCGCTCCCAAAAGTACCCTTAAATAGTTGCGCCCAAGTACTTAAACCGATTTGGACCTGTGTTTCTTATCTGTAAATAGGATTGAGAAATTCTGCTTGTTTGGTTTGTTGTGGTTTGGGGGGGTTGTGCTATGGAGAACAGGCTGGCCTCAAACTCAAAGCCATCCTCTTGCCTCAGCCTCCTGAGTGCTGAGGCTACAGGGCTAAGACCCTGTGCCCTGAGAAAATCTCTTCCTATTTGGGTTGTTGTGGTGAGTATGTGAGAGATACAAAGTATTATTAGGCATGACCTCTTTCCCCACCCAGAATGAGGGGGAAGTCAGCTGGCTTTGAACATGGCTTTTCCCAGGAGTCCTAGGAACTCAGACTTTCTGGTGAATTACCAGGAAGAGAGGAGGAAGCAAAAGTGAAAGAAGCTATTCTTTGCTTTCTTTCTTTCTTCTTTTTTTTAAATTGAAATCATTATTGGTATATTATATCTACACATCATGATTGCATTCAACAACAAGAATTTGTACCAGTATATGACACAACTTAATTCTCATTATTTCCAATAGCCCTACCCACCCTACCACCCCACCTCTATTACATAAACTTTGTTTCCTTTCTTTTTTGTTATAATCTCATTATTTTTCCCCCTTCACCCCATTTCGCTTTGAGTATTTTCTATTTCACAATATATAACATACATTCTAGAACTCATTTACATCTTTATTTTCTCATACCAGAGAAAAGATATGATATTTACATATCTGTGACCTATTTATTTCACTTATGAGGATGTCCTCAAGGTACGTCCATTTAAGTATAAATGATTCAAACTTATCATTTTGTATGGCAGAGTAATACTCCATTGTGTAGAAGAACCACAACTTTTTAATGCAGTCTCCAGTTGATGGACATTTGGGTTGTTTTCAAGATGTAGCAATCACAAACTGAACTGCTATAAACATGGGTGCACATATGTCATTGTGATATGAATCTTTTAACTTTTGTGTGTCTATATCTAGCAGAGCGATGGCCCATTCAAATGGGACCTCCAATCCTAGCCTTTTGAGGAAACTCCAAACTGATCTCCACAGGGGTTGTACAAGTCTACATTCCCACCAACAGTGGAGAAGGGTTCCTCCTTCTCTGCAGCCTCGCCAACATTTGTTGCTGGCTAATTCTGAGACAGCAGCCATTCTTTGTGGAGTGAGATGAAATCTTAATGTTGTTTTTATCTGCATCTCTTGAATGACTAGTGATGTTGAACTTTTCTTCATATGCTTCTTAGCTGCTTTTATTTCTTCCTCTGAAAAATGTCTGTTCATTTCAGATGCCCATTTTTGAATTAGGTCTTTAAATGTGGGTGGGTTGATTTTTTAAAGGTCTTTATATATGCTAGATAGTAACCCTTTGTCTGAGAAGCGGCTGGTAAAGATTCTTTCCCATATTGTTGGTTGCCTTTTCACTTTGCTGGTGGTTTCTTTTGCTGTGGAGAAACCTCTCAATAGGATGAGATCCCATTTATCGATTTCTTCTACCAGTTCTTGTGCTATGGAGGATTTGTTAATGAAATCTTTCCCTAAGCCAGTGTCTTCAAGAGTTTTACCTAACCTGTTTTGTAGCAGGTTTAGTGTGTCTGTTTTAATATTTAGGTCCCTAATCTTTCTTTTTTCTGAGGTGGGGAGGGATAAGGTCTTGCTGTGTACTCCAGGCTGGTCTTGAACTCAAGACAATCTTCCTGCCTCAGCCTCTTAATTGCTAGTATTCTAGGCATGCAACACCATGCCTGGCAAAAGAAAAAAACATTTTTTGTTGTTTTTATTTTTGGTTTTCAATGGGTTTTTGTTTTGTTTTTTGCAGTAGTAAGGATCAAACTCAGGCCCTTGAGCTTCCAAGGTAGGCACAGCACACTTGAGCTAAATTCCCAGCCTTTATTTATTTATTTTTTTTTTTTTTGAGAAAGGGTCTCACTGTGTAGTTCAGTCTGGTCTTGAACTCACTGTGTAGCCCAGGCTTGCCTGGAACTCAGCCTTTCTGCTTCAGCCTTCGAGGATTACTGGAATTTCCAGTCATTTCTGGTTTCCATTCTCAACTATTCTTAAATCTATAGGTAGGTGGGGGGAGTGGGGGTGCACACATGTGATCCCAGAACTGAGGAGGCTGAGGCAGGAAGACTGCTGCAAGTTTGGGGCCAGCCTGAGCTACATAGTGAGTTCAAGTCCAGCCCGGAATCCGTAGTGAAACCCTGTGTCACATACACACACACAAAATCTGGGTTGGAAGGTCCTCTCCCTGTGGTTACGAGCTCCACCTAAGTTTGTTTCCTACCAGGCCAGGGACCTTGGGCAAATTATACCACCCCCAAACCTGTTTCCTCTTGTCTAAAATGAGGAAAACATTACATACTCTTCACAGCCTTGTAAATATTTAATGAGACAGTGCGTGTCAAGTGAATATTAAAGGCTGTCTGCTCTTAAAGTGGAAGTTATCAGTGGGGCACAACTAAAACTCCAGCACTGTGGAAGGCTTGAGGAAGATCCCGAGTTCAAGCCCAACCTGGGTAACTCCAGTGATTTAGGAAGACTCTGTCTCAAAATTAAAAAAAAAAAAAAAACATTTAAAAATGGCTGGGGCTCTAGCTCAGTGTAGACCTGGGCGTCCAGTCCTTGGTGTCCTATGTACACACGCATGGACGGAAGCTACCGTCTCTGCCTCCGTGGTGTCTAGCTGTGATGGGAGCTCAGGCCTAAAGCTGCCGCCTGCTCTCAGCCCCGTTAGATCACAGGGCAAAATTACCACCTGTGCCGGCTGTGCGATGTTCTCTTCTGCTGGCTGCCACTCTGGGGGCCCAGATGTGGTCCCCTCTTGTTCTGGGGTCCCCCTGGTGCATGGTGGTGGGGATGGCACGTGATCTAAGGGGCCCCAGAGCTGGGGCTGGGAATGACAGGAGGAGAAAGCACTTCCGGCCTTCCCCTAGTGTCGGTGTCTGTGCCCGACACTATTCTCTGCTTGCTTGCTGGGCCACCAGTGTGCAGGGTGTGTGTGTCTGTGCGTGTGTGTACAGGTGCACACTCATAGTAATTTGTTTACTATCTCAGGAACTCTGGGAAACTGAGGAAACCCATCAAGAATTCTGCTTGAGGGCCTGGGATTTAGCTCAGTGGTTCCGGCACCTGCCTTGCAAGTACAAAGGCCCGGGTTCAATCCCCAGTAACCACAGGCAACAATGCTAGGCGTGGAGACTCAACCCTGTCAACAATCAGTAGCACATACCACAGTGCGGGGCGTGGTGGCTCACGCCTATAATCCCAGCACGCGGGAGGCAGAGGCAGGAGGATCACTGTGATGTGAGTCTGAGGCTGAGCTCAGGGCCAGCCTGAACTATAAAAGCAAGACCTTCTCTCAAAAAAAATTAAAAAGAATTCTCCTTGAAGGCTTTTGTTCCCTATGGGAGAAAAGATGAGGAATTTGGAGGCTGGGATCAAGGTGGGCGACAGTAGCAGTAATGAAAGAGCCCACAGTTCTGGTGGTACCAGGACCACAGCACATTCTCCTAAGAAGTGACTAAAAATCTCCCAAATCCCTGGAGTCCTTGGCAGGGCAGGACTAGAGGGAAAGGCCAGTAGAGATGGCCTCTGACCTGACCTTGAATACTGTGCAGGGACCCTTGGCAACAGGACAGTGTAGCAGACCCTTCCGTGATGAAGGAAAGGTCTATTTATTTATGTGTGGAGTCATGGTCTCAGTACAAACCACAAGCTGGCCTCAGACTCACAGACATTCTCCTGCCTCAGCCTCCCAACTGTGGGATGTCAAGCATGTGCCACCATGCCCAACTCAAGCATGGAAATATTCTGTGTCTGTGTTGCCACATGAAGTGCGGGGTTTATGTAGCTAGAGCACCCGAGGGACTGAGCTTTCATTGCTTAGTGTCTGAGAGAGTGGTCTGTGAACTCTCCAAAAGCCTTCTCGGAAGGACTATCGTGAGTCTTCAGCCTTAGGAAATGTCTGAACTCCACAGCAGCCTTGGGAGGGCCCAGCCCTCAGGACAGACTTGGGCTGGAACCTTGGCTCTTCCATTTTTTTTTTTTTTTTTGAGACAGAGTCTTGCTTTGTAGTTCAGGGTGGTCCTGAGTTCTCTATGAAACCCAGGCCAGCCTCAAACTCATAGCAATCCTCCTGCTTCTGCCTCCCAAATGCTGGGATTACAGGTGTGAGCCACCATGCCCAGTACTGTGATATACGGTACTAATTGCTGGTGGGTGTGAGTCACCATACCCAGCTTCTTTGTATATGGTTTCTAGAGATCAAATCTAGCCCTTGTGCTTGCAAGGCAGGTGTCAGAACCAATGAGCTAAATTCCCAGCCCCTGGGTCTTCCTTTTTAAGCCAATGACCTTGGGCAAGTTGACCTTAAATGATGGAGCTTCAGATTTAGCATCTGTAAAACAGGAAAAATAACACTGGGGGTGCATGCCTATCTCCTCAGTAATCTGGAGGCTGAGGCAGGTGAATTCCAAGTTCAAGGCCAACCTGATTCTGCTTCAAAATAAAATTTAAAAATCACTGAGGCTCTAGCATGGTGGTGGAGCATTTGGCTAGTACGTGTAAGCCCTGGGTTCAGTTCCTTGTACCGTACACCAAAAAAGCCATGAGGATAAGATTGGAGAATGTCCTGGACCTGCCCTCTCGCCAAATCAGATGACTGTTTGGGTCTGTCTTCATCCTGGGGGTGGAGTCCTGGTAGTACTGAAAGACCCAGAAATGCAGACAGCACCTCCTCACGTCAGAGACTCCAGGAGGCCTGGGCGGGACTGGTGTGGCCGAGGTTCTGTCCAGGGTGAATCCGGGGCTCCACACAGACATTCCACCTGACCTTGACTGAGACGCGTGAGGGTCTCCCAGGGAGGCCGGCAGGAGCTGCAGGCAGGAGCCCTGCCCCCTCCACCCCCGCTGCCCTCCCTGGTGCTCAGCAGGGCCAGCTGCAGGCTTGCCTTTCCCTCCCTACACGGCCCAGACGCCAGTGACCTCAGGCACATTCTGCAATGAGGGCACAGCCCAGAATAGGGCCTGAGCCCGGCCGCCTTCCAGCCCCGTGGATCGCACAGGAGCCAGGAGGTGGGGCTGGAAGGCTGGGGAGACGGGATCCCCCTCCGCTGCGGTCCTCCCACACGCCCCACGCCCAACCACCCCTGGCCGGCCTAATCCGGAGCCAGAGCCAACCCAAAGTCCTCCTGGGCAGACATTGGGACGGGGATCTCAGCGAGCTCAGGGGAGAAGGGGAAAAGAGGTCCAGACAGCCCGCGCCCCAGGGGCGCACCAGCCTGAGGTCTCACTCCGAGATCTAGGCCGAGGCCTGTGCTGCGCAGGACAGTAAGACGAGTCACGTGGCCAGGTGTACAGACCGGCTGGGGGTGGGGGTG
This sequence comes from Petromus typicus, assembly GCA_004026965.1. Lineage (NCBI taxonomy): Eukaryota > Metazoa > Chordata > Mammalia > Rodentia > Petromuridae > Petromus > Petromus typicus. Next base: position 19,908 of record PVIR01014277.1, on the reverse strand, counting down.
GGCTGGGGCTCCGCGTTGCCCGGCCTGGAGCAGGTGTGCATGCGTGTGTGCGTCGCACTAGGCCAGACCTACGGCACAGTCATTGAGTCTGGGCTCTGCCCCTTAGCAGCTGTGTGGCCCTGGCCAGTCCCTGGCCCTGGTGCTGGGCGCCCACCTACAAAGTAGTGTCCTGCCTCCTGCAGGTGCCAGGGAAGACAAGGATGGCATCGTCCTGAACTGCAGGGAGCCCTGCCGGGGCCATGCAGCAGGGGAGCAGGTGGATGGAGGATCCTGCTGCGGGCTATGAGCCGCTGCCCCTTCCCAGGCCAGGTCCACGGGTGACATCAGACAATGGAGCAGCTGCCTGGACAATGGAGCCAAGTGTCCCAGGAGGCTGGGCCCAGGGGAGGCCGAGAGTAGGCAGGCCCAGCTGCCCGGCCACAGGCTCCATCCCGTGGGAGACAGCAGGGCTGAGTGGGGCGAGGGACAGGCGGGAGGACCCAGGGGACACAAGAAGAGGAGGCAGGACCTCATGTTCCTGTGGACAGAGGTCGGTGGCCTCGGCGAAGCGGCCTTGGGCTTCCTGTGTCCTGGGCCAGGCTGGGCCAGGTCCCCAGACCGGCGGGGCCTCTGCTTGCCAGCCCCGAGTGGCACGTGCTCACCCCAGGGCCACACGGAGAACGCTGTGTGGGTTCAAGGACAGAAAGCCATGCCCAGCAAGGTGGGTGATCCTCAGGCGTGTTTTCTGAGCCCCAAACAGCCCAAGGCTGGGAGGACAGGGGGGTGTCTGAGTGTCGGGGCTGCTGTAGGGGCCACTCCGGGCCAGGCCTGCTTCCGGGTCCTGTCTGTACGTGCTCTAGGCCCTGAGAGACTCTGCTCAAAAAGCAAAAAGCAAGCAAAAATCTGGCAGTGATCCTCCTGCTTCAGCCTCTCAAGTGCTGGGATCATAGGCACGGGCCACCCTGGCCGGGGCGAGGCCTGGGCTGGCCTGGATTCCTCCTTGGGGCGGTGGCTCACGGGACCAAGGGAGAGGTGTCCCCCCTGAGGGACACGTGAGGCCTGAGTGTGCCAGATGCCGTTCCAGGGCTGGGCAGCGCCTGAGCGCCCAAGGCACTGCAAGGCCGGCGGCTTGAGCCCTCCAAGTCCTGGCTCGGCGGGGCCACACCCTGCAGGCACAGCCGCCTACTCTCTTCTGTCGTGAACCTCTGGGGTCCTCACATAGCTGGTCGCCTGCCAGGGCTCAGCATGGGACTTGGCAACTCCCTCCCTTCCCAGACATTCGGTCACGTTGGCCGGACTTTTGTGAAAGGTCACGCAGGAGGATGACACCACCCGCCACTCCTCTCTCACCCCACAGCCCCAGTGAGTCACCAGAGGAGCCATCATGCTACAGGCTTTACTCAGCAGCTTCCTCGCTACATTGACGAAGCCTGGGATGGGGGACACCCGGCCCTGAGCTGGGGGTAAGGTGGCTGGAGGGGGCAAAGGGCAGAGGGCGGCTGGGAAGATTCAGAGTTGACAGTGGGTTCCCAAGTCATCGGGCCCTACGCAGGAGTGTGGAAACACACAGGCGTGGGGGGGGGCGTGCTTACCCCTTCCCTGCCCTATGAGCTCCACCTTCACCTCCCGCCAGGTCCCTGCAGGCTCCGTGGCGGCCACCAGAGGGGGGCAGCGAGCAGCATTCCTGTAAATTCCAGCCGCTGTGGCCGGAGTCCTCCATTACCTTCTGCTGCGGGCCTTTCTTCTGTTCCTTCCTCAGCGCTGATTGGACCTGGGCTTCTGTTGGTCTCCACTCTACGCGAGTGCGAGCCCATCGCCCGCTGGGTGGAAGCACCAGGCAGCAGGCAGTGCCACCATGGGTCAGGGGCTCCAGAGGTCAGGGGTGTGAGGTGAAGCGCCCCACAGGCTCCGCTCTGACATCCTGGCACCCAGGAAGTGTTCGCAGACGTCCACGGCCTCCGCTCAGGGCGGCAAGTGTGGGGCGTCGGTGCCTGTGGCTGCCCACAACCCTTCACACGGTGGGCCCCGCTCACGATGGCCAGGAGGCTGTGGGGCCGTATCTTCTGCACCCCCTCTGTGAGCCACATGGCTCAGGGACCTACCAGTGTTGAGCCCCCGCTGGGGAGCCTGGAGGTGGCCACTTGGTCTTCAGCGTTATCCCTCACTTGTTCAGTGACTTCTTTGACCCCTCGGCTAACAGGAAACAGACCTCTTACTGACCCCAAAGACCAGCGGTGGCTCTCCAACCCCCAGGGACTCCCTGCCCTGTGGACCGTCGGACCTATGACTGTCTCGCCTGATCTTGCCCAGCTTGGGGCCTGAGGGGCCGGGGAGTGGGTCAGGGAAGCGGGCTGGGGCAGGGGCAGCTTCAGTGCAGGCCTGGGAACTCCTTGAGGACGTCGCAGGTCTTCTTGTGCAGGACTTCACGGAGCTTCTTGACCCGCCGGGTGCTCGATGTGCCCACGAAGCTGTCAGGCCGAAGCATGGCCATGCCAGCCTCCACTTCGCCCATGATGATGAGCGGGGTGTCACTCACCGTCACATTAGGGCACGGGCAGGCCCAGTCGACGTGCAACACGGTGACCTCCAGCGGCTCCCGGCCCAGGAACTTGAGGCCCATCTTCTCGTCCTTGAGAACCTCATCGACGGTCACCAGCACGTGGCCTGTGTCGGCCTCCTCGGTCAGCTCCGAGACCCGGCCCAGGATAACAAAGTCACTGCGGCAGAAGCTGGTCACGAGTTTTTGCCTCGGCTTGCAGGCCGGACAGCGCGGGTTGCCCCGGGGGAAAGGGCACGACTCCTCGCAGGCCTCGCGGCTCTCAAAGTTGTTGCCGTTGCCCTCACAGCCCCCATACACGAAGGACTGGCACTGGCCCGTCTGGCTGTTGTAGGCCCAACGTGGCGCGTAGGCCTTGCAGGGCCCCTGCAGGGCGGGCAGGCTGCACACGGCCAGCGGGCCGCGCATGCAGGCCAGCACACATGCCTCGTAAGTCTCAAAGTGGTTCAGGTTTCGGTGACAGTGGCCAAAGGTGAAAGTGAGGCAGTTGTTGGCCTGGGCGTCGAAGTGCCAGCGGATCTGCTCCTCCCCGCAGTCCTCGCTGTCGGGCGGTTCCAGGCACTCGGCCGCTGGGAACGCCGTGCCGTTGGGGCTGCTCTCAGAGGGAGCTGGGGCTGGGGCGCCCCTGACCACCGACAGCGGGAAGTCGGCCCGCAGGACCCCGGCGGCGTTGCGGGCGGTGCAGGTGTAGATGCCAGCATCCTCAGGCTGCGCATTGTAGATGACCAGCTGGGCGATGTTGGTGACTACCAGGTTACCGCGCACGTGGTTGGGCCGCATGACCACGTTCTCCCGGTCTTCCAGCTGTTTCTCCCAGGTGACCTCGGGCCGCGGCCGGCCTGCCACGTCACACAGGAAGCTCACTGTCTCGCCCACGGTCACCGACTGGTGTGCCGGGTGGTTGAGCAGTGCGGGGGCCGCCAGGTCCAGCCCGGGGGTCTCTAGGGAGGCCGTGGTGGGGTGCGCCGTGGTTTCAGGTGGCGGAGGGCTGGTGTTGGGCCAGGTGAAGTGGTAGCGGCAGGTGACAACGGCCAGCGTGATGCCCTTGGAGCAGGCCTCGGCGTCCATGTAGCAGCGGTTGTAGTAGGTGAGGCCGTCCGAGGCACAGGTGAAGCTGGGCTCCTTCTCACAGCGGTCCCTGCACTTGCACACGGGCTGCCCGTCCCAGATGTCGCACTCTGAGCCCTGCTGCAGGCACATGAAGTGATCGCACGTGGCCTCCTTGGGCATGCCCACCGGGCCCTTCTTGCCCCGCACGTCCACGTAGCGAGCCGCCACGCAGCTCCTGGTCCCGCACACGTTTGGGCAGCACTTCTCGTAGGTCTCACACTCCTGAAAGAGCAGCAGGGAGAGAGTGCTCTGAACATGGGGAGAGGGAAGGGGCAGCAACCTGCCTGGCCCAGGCTGCAGGAGGGAGACTGCGCGTAGCAGAGCAGATCTGGCTCAGTCGTCACTTTACAGAGGACGACGCGGAGCCGTACAGAGGATAAGGGACTTGTTTAGGCCATATGTCTCCTCCACCTCTGAGCGGGGGCTCCAGCTTCTCTGTTCACTTGGGCTTTGAGACAGGGTATCTCCACGTAGCCTAGGCTGGCCTTGAACTCACCGTGTAACCCAGACTGCCTCAAACTCTAAGCAGTCCTCCTGCCTCAGCCTCCTGACTGCTAGGATTCCCACCATGCGCCCCCATGCCCGGCTCTAAGGGGCGGTTTTCTTACCAGTAGTTTGCAGATTAGAATGTACAGCAGGAGAGGTGGCACACATGTCACCGAGATAGGGCATGGTGGAGGGGGCCGTTGGGCTCCCTGAAAGGGTTCTGAGCCCGTGCTGTGGTGTCCCCGTGCGGCCTGGGCTCGCGGAGGGAGGCCGCCCTGTGTCTTTTCTGCAGCACTTGAGGAGGCCACCTCTTGGACAGATGTTACCCACAGCTCTCTGCCCCACAAGGGCCCGTCAGGCCTGGGATGCTAGATCTCATCCCCACCAACCTCGGTGCCCAGTCTTTTGGGGGACATTTCAGGAAGAAAACAACAAGCATGACACCCCCTTGTGTGCCAGGTCAGCGAGTCCTCCCTCGAGGCCTCACCAGGCCGTAATCCCCCTGATTTCTCTGGGGCCCATAAGGCATTAGTTTAATTCCTTGAAATTAGCAGTGTGCTCCTGGGGCTGACACAAACACGGATTTCACGTGGTATTTTCGACAATAACAGGCCGAGCCCGCCGGGAGGCGGCCGGCTCTCCTAATCCTCTGCCAGGTAGTAACTCCGTGAGCCGCTCCCCGCCGGGACTGGCCTCTTGTCCTTCCGACGTTTATCAGCCTCTTTGACATTCCACATCAGTTAGGGGGAAAACCGCCCCCGCCCGGCGTAGAGCTGCCCGCCCGCCTCGCTTGTTTACTGTTCTCCCCTTTGGGCTCAGAATGGGGACTTTGTTTCTCAGCTCGTGGTTGGCATCAGCCTTGAGGCCACCCTAGGGGAGGCTTTGAGACAGAGAGGGGCCAAGCTCTGAGCTGGGAGCCAAAGCAAGACACCCATGGGGTTGAGAAGGTTGGCCCGAGGGTCAGGGTGCTCCCTGGGGCTGAGAGGCCCAGAATGGCTGGGCCCTGGGCCCTGAGAGCACTGATGTGCCCGCACAGGTGCTTTCCAGCCTGTCCTCCCCGGCGCCTGCTGGCCCCAAGGCGGCCTCGGTCTTTCAGGCCCATGTCTGCCGGGGGAAGAGGCTTCCCGTGTATGGGTCCAGCTCGAGGGTGACCTCGTCTTGCAGGGGCAGCCACTGGTCTTCCTGCTGCTTATCTCCTTTCTCCGCACCAGCACTGCCCACTGGCAGCATCTGTCCTTCGAGGCCCAAGAACTGTCCCCAGGGCACCGGAAGCAGAGCTACTCTTTCTAAGGCAGCCCTGTGCTGCTCACTGGGTGGCCGGAAGCTCTCTGTATGCCCTGTGATGCCCAGGACATTGTGCCACCCTTGGTGCTGGCCAGGCCAGAGGTGGCCACAGCAGAGCGAATGAGCAGGGACGGCTCGGGGTCACTGCAGCAGGTGAGGGGTGCCCCGAGCCAGCCCTGCCTGCTGCAGCATGCTGCTGCAGACCCCAGTGCCCGGCTCATAGTCCCCTTCCCTCCGAGGACACCTGCATCGCTGCTCAGAGCAGCTCTGCCCGCCCTGCTGTCCAGGTCAGGGGCCAAAGCCGAGCTGAAGGCCGGGTGACGTCTCCAGGCAAACACAGACCCTGGCCCGCCTGTCCCTGGCCCACTGTGCGCGACTCTGAGCATCCCTTCTCTCTCTTGCAAGCAAGAGACCCATGCAGTCCACGCCACCCTGTGGCAACAGGAAGGAGGGATCTTGCTTTTCTAGTCTCAGATAAACTTGGCTCCCAGGCATTGATTCCGGGCCCCAGCACAAGTGCACAGCCCGTTCCCCTTCACCCTCCGGGTGCCGGGCCCCACTCACCTGGTCTACCTCACACTCCCGCCTGCAGGTGCTCTGTGCATCCACCCAGAGGTTGGGGTTCATGTCATTGGGGCAGATGCCCGCGTGGGAATAGCGAATGGGCGGCAGTGCCAGGCCCGGCAGGGACACCCCAAGTAGCAGCAGCAGGAGCAGCAGTCCCGAGTGGGACCAGGACGGGCAGTGCTCCAGGGCCCACATGGTCTGGCAGAGGTGGCCAGAGACCTCCCCTGAGAGGACGCCAGGGGCTGCGACCCAGCGGCGTCTCCTGCGAGGGCCGTGACACCTGCCCTCCCACCGCAGGTCTCCTGGGAGGGCTGCTGCAGCGGCCGCCTTGCTCCTCCAAGTGTAGACTGCTGGGCAGAGCCACGAAGGAAAGATCTGGAGAAGGCAGGCGGCCTCCTCGGTGTGCGGGACGGAGCCGCCGCGGCCGAGCCTGGATTTGTATCCTGGGCGCCGCCGGAATGGGAGCCAGCAGCTAACCTGACGCCCGTCACCGGCCGGCGGCTGCGGCGCCTCGTCCCGGGCTGAGCAGACTCACTGCAGAAGGGGGAAAGCTGGAAGCAGTTTAGGCAGCGTATCTGGCACGGTGGGACACCTGCTTGTTTTTGACTCCGGGAGGCCTTTAACCCCTTCCAGGGCCAGAAATGGCATGTGCGTTGGGGGGCCTGGCTCCGGGACACGCACGCTCACTTAAAGAAGGGTTTGTTTGCCTTTCCCCACCTCCTCTGCCCAGGCCCCCTCCTCCCCGTGGCCACCTTGAAAGAACACACAATCACTTGTTACAAGGGAGGACCTGAGCCGCCGGGGAGCGTCGCCCAGCTCCATAGCACATTTGAGAGCAAATGACGTGGAAAAACAAGTTCATGGCCATTCCAGGGCGGGCCTGGGAGATCGGGCTGTGTAAGCTGACTCTGGCCGGCACCGGGTCCTCCCGCCGGGCTGTGCTCACGGCTGTGCCGTCTCCACGCTCGCGGCTCGCACAGTCCAGGTCTTCACTTCCAGCTTCGGTGTAGCTTCCAAGCCCTCCAGAGACTCACCCCCGAAGGGCTGCGCTTTCCCTCCCGCCACAGCACTTGTCGCCACCCTGCTCCTCCCGGAGAGCCAGGTGGTGACTCCCAAGCTGCCTGCGGCCACTGCTCAGCAGCACTCTTGTTTGAGGTTATTTTTTTGTGTTTTGGGAGGCTCTGGGATTGGGTGCAGGGAATGGGAAGCCATACTCTCAAGCACTTTTATTTTATTTTTTTCCTGGAAACAAGGTTTTCATACATGGTCCAGGCCGGCCTAGAACTTTTGATCCTCCTGAGTAGCTGGGTCTACAGGCATGCACCGCGTGGCTCCGGTGAAGTCCCTCTGGGTGGCAGGCGCCGTGCTGGTCTTGTCTTGTCTCCTTCACCACAGGGAGGAGGTTCCTAGAGGAAGAGCCTGAGTGATTCAGTTGCTAATAGGACAGCCCTGCTCACGGCCACCCTGCCCTATCCGAGGTCTGAGCGAAGGACTCAGCAAGGCTCAGCTCCTGTCCTGTGACACCGCTCTGTGACCCACCTCTGAACGCAGAAGGCGGGAGCACCAGCTTGCCGGGGGCGGCAGGCGCCTTTGGAAACCACCCTCCTCCAGCCATCTGCCAGAACCTCCGAGGTGCAGCCCCAAGCCTGGTTTTTATAGAATGGACCAGGCAGTTTTGAAAATCAGGGGCTGTTTTTGTGGAGGGGCTGGGAAGAGAGCCAGGAGCCGCCAGGGCCCGGAGGGCGATCTCCCTCCCATCCAGCAGGAAAGGGCCTCTCTCCCGGAAAGGCCGAGGAGCCGCCGGCGGGCCAAGCGTGTTTGTGTTGGCTACTCAGCGCCAGGACCGTGGGGGACTGAGGCCTGGGAGAGAGACCCCTCCCTTTGGCTTTTCTGGTTTTTTGGGACAGGGTCTTGCTATGCAGTCCAGGCTGGCCTCGAACTCTCGGCCTTCCGAGTGCTGAGATTACAGGTGTGCACCAGCACGCCCAGGCGAGGTCCCTTTACAAGAACAAGTCACAAGGACTTGGGTGGTGGCCGGGTGTGACGTCGGGGGACAGCAGGTGGGGGAGCACTGTCACACGGTGCGGCCTAAAGGGGTCTTAGAATTTACAGGAGGGAAGACAGGCCACACTCGGGGCCACGGCTCTCCCTGTGTTGCCTCCTCCCTGGAGCTGGTCCCTTCCCCGCGTGGCCCCTGGTGGCTTGCGCTGCAAGCTCTGTCTCTGCGGCTTGTGTCAAATCGCTAATGAAGGGTGTCAGCCCCTAATCCTCTAAATGACTGGAATAAACCTCCCTTTGCAGCCGGTCCCAGTAATGAAGCCAGTCAGCGGGTGACGCCGGCTGCTTTGAATTCCCTGTAATTTCATAAGGCGAGTTCCAGCTGCTTGGCGCGGGGCCTCTGCCCAGCACAAAGGGAAAGGAAGGTGACACATTTCCAAGCAGCACTTAGGAGGGCTGTCACAGCCACGCCGTGGGGAGCGGCCCAGAAGCAGGCTGTTTTCCAGGGTGTCCCTGGACCCCAAGAGAGAAGGGGCCGCCCGGGGCAGCACCCAGAGGATGCCGTGGACTGAGGCACAGAGACAGAAGGACACTCACAGCCTGGGGGGCGGGCTCAGGACCTGCTCCGGGGTGCAGCCAGAGGAAAGTCACCCTGAGAGTGACCTCTGTGTGACCCTTGACCCCAAGCTCACCCTGAGCAGCACCAGGTAGAGTCCGGAGTCCAAGGCCTCTGCCCTCAACAAGATGGCAGCTGACGCTGTTCCGGGATCACCCCCTCCCACCCTGGCTGGGCAGACCCTCGGAGACCACAGCAGCCTCTCCTCTCTCCCCTTCCTCCTTTCCTTCCTCTTCCTCCCTCCCTCCCTCTCTCCCTCTCGCCCTCTTTCTTTCATGGCCCACTCTCAGTGACCTTCCTGCCTCAGCCTCCCACGTGCTGAGATCCCAGGTGCGGGCCACCATCCCTGGGATCACACTTGCTTTTAAAGTACCTACTACGTGCTCCACACTGGGCAGGTGGAGATCCACAACAGTCTCCACAGGGAGGCCCCGGTGTGGCCAGCAAATAAGCACACAGGAACGATCATGCTAAGAGCACTGACACCAGTGTGTGGCACGCATCTACAATCCCAGCACTCGGGAGGCTGAGGCAGGAAGTCACTGCAGGTTTGAGGGCCGCCTGAGCTACATATAAAACCCTGTCTCAAAAACAAACAAGAGCAATAGCAGCGAGTCCTGGGCTGGAGGTCCCTGCAGGGGACAGAGGAATCCAGGCCCGGTGGCTGTGACACCTGCAGCCCTGGGAGGGCCCTTGCCCCTGCAGCAAGACAGTCTCTGCACTCTCCACCCACAGCCAGGCCTTGTGCTGTCCTTGGCAAAGGGCCAAGGCCGTTTCCCTTCTGGGGGGTGGGGAGCCTACGGTTTAGGGGGCCATGGGGATGGCAGGAGTGGAGGCCCCTCAGTCACATAGCCCACCTGGCCCTCCCTGCAGGAGCCAGACCCCAGCAGGGCCAGCACCCCAGAGCCCCTCAAGACCTTGTTGTTTGCCACTGGTCGGCTAGGGACAAAGCTGCCGGGAAGTCGGTAAGGCTGAGGCTCCCCGCCCAGCCGGGACTGCCCAAGCAAAGGGCCGAGTCTCATCACAGGTGAACTCCAGCCTCCAGTCACTCTGGGGCCTGGCAGATGGCACCCACACACCCTGGCATCTGTGCCCAAAGGGACGCGGGAGGGTCCTTGCTGCCACCGCAGGAACTCTGACCAAGGGCTGGCAGGGCGCTCGCCCGATGAAATCGGCTTTATGTGCCCAGGACACTCAGGGCTGCAGGCTGCTTCCGGCTCCTGCTCTGCTCTGCCACGGATGGGGGACTAGGAGAGGCCTGTACTCCCTTCCGAGAGCTCCGGGTACCACAGCCCACATCCTCACTCTGCCCTCCCCTCTGGCTCTCCCTGCAGTCCTCTGGGTGGGACTCAGCCTCGAGGTCCCACTGCCCCAGGCTGCGGGCGTCCATCCCATTCGTGGGTTTCGGGGCAGCGGTTCTGGTACCCCTGTAGCCTGCCGAGGGCCGGTCTAGATGTAGCCTGCTGCGTGCTGGTGCCCAGCCTGAGCTGTTTGTCCACGCCATGCTCCAAACCCAAGACACTCCACTCTGTACCGTGCCAGCTGCACGCGGGAGATTGGTCTTCCTAAAACACTGTGCTCTGAGGTTATCTACAAAGCCCTGTCCTCGGGGGTATCTGGTCCATCTGCATCCTGTCCCTACCCCGTAGCCACCCTCTCAAAGGTGACTACTGGGTCTTCCTACTGCGCATGCGTTCTTTCTGCCCAAAGCACTCTCCCACCGTTGTCTGTCACTAGGCCTCAAGGACTTTCTCTGCCTTTGTTTGTTTCCTGGTCACTGCTGCAGGTGAGCTTCTTCCTGTTCTAAGAAGCATTATAGTGAGTTCAAGGCCAGCTGCGGCTACAGAGCAAGCCCCTGTCCCCAAACCCAGAACCGACCCTCTCTGGACTCATCAGTGACCACACTGGCCCTCACGGACACCTCTTATGACCCACATCTTGATCTCTGAGGCTGTGACTGCCCTGGGCTTCAGGGACGTGGGATGTATCTCCCTCCTGGCCTCCACCCTTTCTAGAAGCTTCCCTGCCACCCACACACTATGCAGGAGGGAAATCTAGGCCAGGTCTTCAGTCTCTCTCTCTCACACACACACCCACCCCTGCCTGAGGCCAGGCCTGGGCTGCATTTTGTGTCACCTGGAGCAGCTATAAAAAGTGCTGCACCTGGACCGCCTCTGCCAGTAATGAGGGTCCCTAAGTGCGGGCCAGATGTGGCAGAGTAAAAGCCCCCAGATGTGCAGTCACTGCCTTCAGAGTTGCATCTGCAGATCCTGAGGCTTCCCCGGAGGCGTCCAGCGTGGCGCCCAGTCTTCCTGGACTCACAGAGCCATGTCAAGGCCTCTGCTTTTCATCCGGGTGGGACCCAAACTCCATGTTGCTGCCACCCTCCTCGCTGTGTCACTTGTCCCTCCTGGTGGCTGCTTCACAACCTGGCTTGGCAGCTTCTGTGAAGCAGAGAAATCCGAGCGTGGGTCTTCCTGGGAGATGAAGTAGCGTCATGGCTTGGGGGCTGTCCCCTCCCGAGCTGTCCCCAAGCCTGTCAGCCCTTGCGCAGCGAGACCCTCACACCCTCCTGCTCCAGGCCTGGAGGCAGCTGCAAAGCCCAGGATGAAGGGAGCGAACAAACCCCATTTCTGTCTGCTGGGCGCTGGGCACCGCTGTTGCCCAGCAAACAACAGGACTCAGTTTTTCCACAAATTCTGCATCTTCCATATACACTTGTCTTTGTACACTTCTTCCAAACGAATGGGTCCTTTTAAAAGCGATTTTGTTGCTGCCAGGAGTACGTGAACCCACCAGACCCCCGGCCTTATGCTCGGCTCTCCCTTGGGCGGGCTCTGTGTGGACCCCGGCTTTGTGGTTCGGCCCCCAAGCCACAGCCCTGAGCAGGCGGGCCCCACCCTGCTCCACACAGGGAGTCGCCCAGGGTGCCTCCTGACCCTCCTCTGCCCACCCCCTAGCTGTGCCCTGCCAAGTGTCGGGAGGCACAGAGCCCTGGCTCCTTCCATTGACTGCTGTGGTCCAAGTGCAGTCTGACACTGCCACATGCAAATCCTCAACAAATCCCACAAATCCCGCTGTCCTGGGTGCTGGGGGAAGGGATGGTGCTTTCCCAGCGGCAGCTGCAGTAATGGCTGGGTCGGGGACCCAAGGGTGTGCAAATGGGCCTGTAGTTTCACTTTCTGTCACCGCTCTCCACCGTTACAACGGTGCGAATGTTTGACAGTGTGTTCTCCTCTGTCATTCCCTCCTCCACCTGTCATCCGTCCATCCAGCCGTCTATCCATAGTGAATTTTCCTCGAGTAGTAAGTGCTCCCAGTTCTACTACGCGTCTGGGAATGGAAAAGGAATCCTTTCCCACAAAGCAGATCAAGGGACCGTCGTCAGAAGGGACAGTTAATAGACCGTAGCGTCATGCAAGCCTCTGGGGGCTCCCGCTACTCTCTGGTCCCTGGTACACAGAACCCAACACCCACAAAGTATATCAGGAGACGTTTTCATTGGCTCACGTTTCAGTCCATTATCCGCTTGATCCAGGAGACGGGGCGTGGCCAAGCTCGCTGGGAAAATGAGCAGACCCTGTCAATCACAACGTGAGGGACCCGTATGTAGAACTTGTAGCTCGCTCGGAACGAGAGCAGCCCTCGGAAATCCTGGGTAGCCTTTGCTGTGTTTCTCAAATGCTCTACTTTTATGGACTGGTTGGCCGGAGTTTTGAAGCAAGGTCTCACTATGTAGTTCACAGTGATCCTCCTGTCTCAGCCTCTCAAGTGCTGGGATTACAGGTGAGCTCCACCACGCCCGGCTTGCAGCGTGTTTTCACCTCTGCTTTTACCCTCTTCTTCTCTTTGTTTGGCCCAAATTCTCTCTACAGAGCCGATTTCTTCCACACCCATTCACCCGTGCTTTTCCAGTTCTTCCTTCGAAGCTATTTGTAAAGAAACTGTCGGATAACAGGCTGGCTTCGATACAAGGTCACGTGGCAGAGGGGCCCGGTGACCAGGAAGCAGAGAATGGAGACAAACCCGGGCCACGCCCCCCAGCAGCTGCTCCTCAGGCCTGGTCTAGCAGCCATCCACCCACGGCTCAGTCACCCAACTGAAGCCCCGCCTGAGTTCCTGACTCCTCATCGGAACTTTAACTATAGCACCTCCTTTCCCACCCCTCACCCCTGTCGTGGAGGCCCACGTCGTGCAGGGCAGCATCAGACCCTGGTCCTGCCCTACTGCGGTGCCTGATGCCACATCCCGGAGCCTCCAATGATGTGGACCTTCCAGGTGTGCCCAGATTTGCTTCCGTTTTACCTAACACATTTCCCACTAGGTCCTAAGCCCTGAAAGGGCTGGGATTGTGTCTTTTCCTCATTAAAAACGTCATGACATTTAATAGTAAGAATCAGCTAGCAGCTGCTGGATTTTTTCATAGTTCTTTGCTCTTTTTTGAGAGAGACAGGGTCTCCTTGTGTAGCCTTGCATGGTGATGTTCCTGCCTCAGCCTCCCAAGGGCTGGGATTACAAGCCTGCACCACCACATCTGACTCTATTTTTTTTTTTTAATCTGGCAGCGGTAGAGTCACTAATCATGTCTTCACTGCGATCACCATCTCTCTGTAGTTATTGGAAAGTTTATTCCTGATTTGATTTTTTTTTCCTGGAGCCTCATTCATTTTGCTGCTATCACTTAAGAGAGTCTAGGTGCGTGGCTTTGAAATCATTCCATTCACTGCCCTCTGGGTTTGCCTTTGGTGAGATGGAAGTGTGTGGTTGCATCTGGCTTTAGAATCTTTTGAGTCGGTGCTTGTAAATTGCTGATGGCAGGTAGCTTTATTGCGGGTATGTAGAACCCTTAGGAAATGACTTTTCAGAGTCAAATGGCTTCTCGGAGATGTCCTCCGGGAGTAGCCCGATTCTGAGTCTGGAGTCTGTGGCGAGACTCTCCCTGTTCAGTTCATCGGGGGTGAGGAGTCGCTCGTACGTGGCCTTGCCTCTCACTCTTTGGCTCCGGCTTACAGTATTGTTCATGATCCTCAGCCCATCTCAGTCTTGGCAGACGGGTAAGAACCACTGATTAGAACACCTGTCATGTTGGCTAAAATAATGTAATTAGCAATAATAATAGCATCCAACACAGCCTAGAAAATGACAGACTGTGGTAAGTGTTTGTTTGCCACCTTTAACGATACAGAATCTAAAACAAACCAGAAAATTGTGCACAGTGAATATGCCCTCGGTAATGGCAATTTTTCCCTCAGGGGAAAAATTTAAAAGGAGGCAGAAGGTAGGCGGAATGGAGAAAGAGAAGAGGCTAGAAGCACGGCTGAAGGACAAAGGAAGATTTGGTGCACTCTAAGAAGCTGGTAAAAAAGATAAGAGAGAAAAAGAGAAGGAAGAAGTAACAAAGAAAACTAGAAACAGTATATACACTAATAAAAGCAAGAAGAGTCAAGAAAAAAAGAACCGTCTTCTTCAGTCTCTGCTGTTACTGGCAGCCAGAGTGAGCAGGAGGCCAGACCCATACTGATTAAGCTCAGTAAACCAGCGCTGCAGACAAGGAAGTGGGTCCCCTCAGCGAGTCTGCACCTTCAGGCCCACTGAAGTCCAGGCTGGTTTCCTCCTGCCAGGCCGGGACCAGATCTGCTCAGCCTGCAACACTCCTTGTGCCTCCTGCCAGCTTGACCTCCTGCCCAACTGAACTCAGTTCAGCCTCACCCGGCACTGGGAGCCGCCCGATGGAGCCGCCCGAGGCTGCTCTGAGTTCCAGGTCAGTTAGTCTGTGTCCAAGATGGTGCCCGGCCAGTCGCCCTCTCCTGGAGGGCTCTGAATCTGAATAACTCACCGGACACAGCAGTTTGCTACACCCGCCTCCGTGGTAGCCAGTGGTCACCATTCAAGCCCCACCCACCCAGGGAGCCAGGGCTCAGGGGGGAAGTTCGACCTGCCTCGTCTTTCGTCTGTGTCGAGGCCTCTCGATGTGCCCTCCCTGTGTGCTCTGATTCTCAGCTCAGCTCCGTGGCATGTGGTTGTGATCCTAGCTACCCCAGAGGCTGAGACAGGAAGATCATAAATTCAAGGCCAACTTAGCCAGATCCTGTGTCAAAAAGTAAAAATTATTAGATAGGACAGGAGCTGGGAATGGTTGCGCGTGACTGCAATCCCAGCGGTGGGGAGGCTGAGGCAGGAGGACTATAAATTTAAACCCAGTCTTGGCAACTTCGTGACTCAGAGAAACACTGTTGAGAAAAGGAAAAAGAGCTCCGACTGGCTGCAGTGCAAAGGCCCTGGGCTCGGTCGCCGTGCCCCCCCATTGGAGGGACACTGTCCTCTCATGGTAGAAGGACAGAAGGGCGACAGAGGCTCCCGCTGGCCTGGAGCCGTTGATGCTGCGCCTCCCCCCAAGACCACGCCTCCCAAGGCCATGCCTCCCCAAGCCACACCTCCCCAAGGCCACCCTCCTCCAAGGCTGCCCCTCCTCAGGCCACGCCTCCCAAGGCCACGCCTCTGAACCCTCCCGCGCCGCCGGGGGCGCAGGGGTTTCCAGAGGCTGCGCTGGTGGAGTAGCAGACCTCCCGTGCTCCAAGGCTGCTCTCCAGTTCCTTCAGCTGAGACTCATCTTACCACACGCTGCCAACTTCTGTGTGGCATTTGCACGTGACGGAGTACTAGTCTGCCGTAAGGAAGGAGAGGCCTGAGTCATCTGTAGGGAAATGGGTGCAGCTTAAGGCCCTAGTGTGAAGTTAAACACATCAGACACACAGCTCACGTATCACATAGCTGGTCTTATACAAGAAACCAGAGAGCAAATAAGGAGCAGAATAAAATACAAATCACAGGGAGTAGGGAACTGGGTGGGAAGGACATCAGGAGATGGCAGGAGGGGGCGGGGAGGGGAGGGAGGAACCGAGCTCAATCGTGCGCTCGGACCAGCCCCTGGGGTGGAAACACCGAGTCTCAGACGCGGGCCAGTCTGCGAGGACTGCGGAGCTTCTGTGCACCGCTTACCACAGGGCGGTGTCATTACGCGTGCACTGCAGGCGCCGCGCGTGGTCCAGACACACGCCACATGTTCCAGGCCACGTGCGACCCTCCTTCTGGCCATGCCGGGGCCCTCTGCCTGTGGAGGAGGACCTTGCCTCGGGCACACTGCCTGCTCACCTGACCACGGTGCTGTGGACCTCAAGGCCCGTCCCTCTGGCCGTGCATCTCGCCAGGCAGGGGTCACCTGCAGTCAGTCATGTGCTGTCCGCACCCAAGTCTGACACCTGTACCCCAGCGGGTGTCCGTTCACCTGTGGGTGGCACTGGGTCATTTTCTGTTCCCTCCCACAGTCCCCAGACGGCGCCAAGTCAAATGACCCTCTTGTGATGCAACAGAGAGAAAGCGTGGCGAGGAGAACCCGGCTTCCTGGGCAGGGCACATGCCGCCCCTACCCAGGGCTCCTCTCCTTGTCCCTGCCCTGTGGTCTTTGAGGGGCTGTCGTGCCCTCCTATGAGCCCGGCAGGGGAGGAGCTGGTGTGGGGAGAGATGCAGCTCGTCAGAGCAAGGCTTTCCTGCCACTTGCTGGGTGATACCAGGGGTCCCGCAGGTCTTCTATCCCCACAGGTTCCAGCTGTCTCAGCCCACACTGCCACCTTCCCCATGACGCTCTACAGCCCTGGGTATCTCCTTGGCATTGGACACCAGGACAGGCCACATGGGGTCCAACCTTAACCCGGGATGTCGAGCGCACTAGGGCTTGTGGGGACGCAGAAGTCAACAATTTGAGCACTTTGCCAGCTGCTCCCTGGACAGCGTGGCGCCTGGGGACTGAGCCTTAGCCTGTGCCCCCTCCTTTGCCAGTAGAAGGCTATGAGTGGCTCCTGCCAGCCGTGTCCACTTCCCCAGATACCATGAGGTTCCTGTTGGCTGTGAGGGGGTCACCAGCACAGGTAGCGCCAACTCTGACACAGCTGACCCCAGGACTGTGGTTCTGAGGCACAGCTCTGGCCCAGGTCTGTGCAAGTGGCCATGTGTCTGGTGGCACTGGCTGCAGAGGGATGGCTCCACCAGGGTCTCTGTCATCAGCCCTGCATGCGCGCGGGCGCACACACACACACACACAAACACACCACACTCAGGAACTACTTGTTTAGTCTTTAAATGGAATAAGGGGCCGAGCAATTTCCTCCAAGAAAGAAGAATCACAGTTGTTAAAATAGTGTTTATTTTGTGCTCCTGAGAAGCGCTGAGTCCGGGAAGAGCTTGCCAACTCCACAGGGGCCTGGTGTGCTCTGCTGCAAGTGACTGTGTCCTGCCTCTCCTTTTTTGGCAGAGGCAACCTGGGGTTGAACCCAGGTCTTCACACTGAGCTGCATTCCCAGGTCCTCTTTATTTTTGAGTCAAAGTCTCACTGAGTCATTAAGGCTGGGTTTGAACTTGCAGTCCTCCTGCTGGGATTATAGGCATGTACGGTCACACCCGGCTTCAGCCACTCTCCTTATGAAAGGTAGAGGGCAGAGAGGGAGGAGAAAGAGAGAGAGAAAGAGAGAGAGAGAGAGAGAAGAGTTGCCACAGCTTCCCAACCCCTGAGATTACAGGTGTGTACCAGCACACCTGACTCTCATATAAGATACTGGCCTGAATATCTCTGTACCTCAGAATCGTCTGTAAAATGGAATAATAACAGTACTTACTCCATAGGAGGACTTAGAGGATTTGAGAAATACGCATCACCAAAGAATTGAGCCTGCGTGGACATGAGTTTGATCCCCAGAACTGCAAAAAAAAAGCACTGAGCCTGGTAGCTGGGTTTGGTGATTCGTGCCCAGAGTCGCAGCCCTCAGAAGGCTGGAGCGGGAGGGGCGGCCTGGACGGCATGCTGAGGCCCTGTCCCTAAAAGAAACAAAGAGAGGGGCCAGGATTTAGCTCAGTGGTTCCAGCGCCTGCCTTGCAAGCGTCAGGCCCTGGGTTCGATCCCGGTAACACATACCACAGTGCCGGGTGTGGTGGTCTACCCTGTAATCCCAGCACTCCAGAAGCAGAGGCAGGAGGATTGCTGTGAGTAAGGCTGAGCTCAGGGCCAGCCTTACAAAAGTGAGACCCTGTCTCCAAAACAGGGGGAAAAAATGACGAAGAGAGAAGAGGAGGAGGACTGTCTTTGGAAACAAGAAGCTGCCTCCTGTCTTCACCGTCACCTCTGTGATAACTGTCAAAGAAAAACGCAGCTTACAAAGCTGAAAGCACACAACCCGCTGACTCAGCACCGTGCTCCTGTGGGACGGCCCCTACCCGCAGCCCCTTCAGCCATGCACAACCCGGATTCGCCCCATCTCGGGTTTACGACAACATGCCAGTGGCTGTCCCCGCCTCAGCCTCCTGGGGCCATCGTGGCTCCCTGCCGTGACTTGTAGGACAGAGGGAGAGAAGCCTGGGAAGACTGGCACGACTGTGCTGCCCAGAGAGGCCTCATCCCGAAAGGCTGCGGAAGGAACTTGTCCCAAATGCCCCCCAAGAAGGTTTCATAGCCAGGCCTGGTGGCACACGCCTTGAGAGGCTGAGGCAGGAGGATCATCATGAATCCAGGGGCCACGTAGTGAGTTCAAGGTCAGCCTGGTCTGCGTAGCAATCTGTCTGCCAAATCACAGGACCTGTAGAAAATACACAAAAGCCAGTGCCGATCTGACCAGCAGAAGAAACTAAGGGCATACACTTTAAGTGACAGCCTTCTTAGCCCCCTCTCTGTCTGGCACAGACCGTTCCCCAGAGAAGCTCCTCCCATTCTCCTCCCAGGATCCTTTGCTGCCACCCCCTGGGAGACGTAGGTGCCGCAAATAGATGAGGTCCCCTCAGGTTCTGAGGCAACAATATAAGCTGTGAGCTGGAGCAGAAAAAAAAAATCAGTTTGCCCCTCTGGGCCTCAAAACCACCCCCAGCTGCGCCGTCCCCACAACAGCAGCTCTGCTATGGCCCAAGCGGCACCCGGCGGACCCCAGGGTGCAGGACCCGAGGCCGCAGAAGCGGCTCTCTCCACAGGCAGAGCAAAGGCCCGCGCAGAAAGGACCTCGGTTTGTTTGTTTGTGACAGGGCCAAAGCAGGCTCCAGCCCAGGTGTTGGTGCCCTCCGGCCGGCTGAGCAGCACAGCCCCGGCCCTGGGTCAACGTGGCCCCTCTCCTCTGCCATCCGAAGCTCCTGCTGGTACAGTTTTAAGGCCTGAAAGTGGCTTTGAGGTCCAGAGTGGCAAATCGATTTTTCTTTTCTTAGTCCCAGCTTATGACTTACTTGGCAGTATTGTTCCCTTAACACCTGAAAAGATGCCTCATCTGCTTGTGTCCAGTCTGTCCTAAATACCAGCAACCACATACAACATCGGGTTTTATTTTATTTTTAAGTTTAAAATAAAAATTTTTTTTTTTGAGACAGGGTCTCGCTTTTGTAGTTCAGGCTGGCCCTGAGCTCAGCCTCCAACTCACATCACAGCAATCCTCCTGCCTCTGCCTCCCAAGTGCTAGAATTGCAGACTCAGGCAAGCACTGAGCTACATTTACTAGCAAATGCCCAACCATGGCTTCAAAGGGCCATCTGGATGTCAGAGTCCAGGCGGCCGAGGAGGGAGTAGTAAAGTTTATACATCCCTCAGGGCAGTTCCTGGCCTCCCAAGCCCAGGTGGTTGCTATGGTGACCACCAGGTTCCCAAAGCCCAAGACTGTCACCCTCTCTGCCACTAACAGCCTCTGGGCCCTGAGGACATCTGCCTCCGTCTCGGTGGTCACACAGCTTGGACTTCCTGTCCCCCAGCGATCTTGATCCCTCTCCCCTCACCCACGAGTTTCCTGAGGCCTGTGAAGTCGGCGAGTTCTGGCCCAGCCTGGGCAACTTAGTGACTGAGCAAGAGCCCGTCTCAAAATAAAATAGCTCCTCGAATAGCACCCAAACCAAAAAGCACGGGAACGCCCCCCACCCCCGGCCGTCCACACCGGGTCCTGCTCAGGCTTCCACGTCGCCTCCTGCTTTATCCCAGGGTCTCACTGTCCCTGGGCTGTCCACCACCTCGGCCGCCAGCCGGCTTTCCTGCACGGAGGCGGTGTCAGGGGACAAACCCAGAGCCTCAGCAGAACCCAAAGGGACTGTGGTTTCCGGGCCTCCCTGGAGCAGTGGCTCTGCTCCCCGTTCCCTGCAGGATGAAGTGCCACGAAGCACAAAGGACATTCTTCGCATAGCAGAAACCCTCACGCCTGGCGGGCTCAGCGCTGGCCGGCGTCCTGCGGCGGGGAGCAGCTTTGCTCTGCGGAACGCGGGAACGCGTTGTGCCGGCCTCACGGGTTCTGTCTGCCTGCTC
>PVIR01014276.1:0-40612 GCA_004026965.1 Petromus typicus | reverse complement strand
TCCTTGCTTTGTCATTATGAGAGTCGGCTTGGCCACTTCTCAGAGACTGTCAACCAGGAACCATATTTCCAGTACTTCAAGTTCTACTGTACTGTCAAACTTCTTCTGAAGCAAATATAAGTCTCGCATATTTCCCAAGCTGGACTTTCACAAAGATCATAATCACACTGAAAAGACAATGTTTCTGTAATGATTTTCCCTTTGTCCCTTGATAACTATGATGCTGAGAAAACCAGCAGCAGTTTTCTTATTATCAGAACAAATTAAAAGCATATGTCCAGCGTTCTGTATGTCTTAAGTTTGAAAGAAAAAATTATTAAAAAGAGAAACATAATAGTTATACTAATATTCATTTATTTTCACTGAAATATCTTTTATGAGGGTATACTTTTATGACAGTCATATATTTGGTTTTTTTTTTTTTTTTAGGTTTTTTGAGACAGGGTCTCGCTTTGTGGTTCAGGCTGGCCCTGAGCTCAGCCTCCAACTCACATCACAGCAATCCTCCTGCCTCTGCTTCCCGAGTACTGGGATGACAGGCATGAGCCACCATGCCCGGCACTGTGGTATGTGGTACTGGCTGCTGCTGGGGTGAGTCTCCACGCCCAGTATGGTATGTGGTTGCTGGGGATCGAACCCGGGTCGTTGCGCTTGCAAGACAGGCGCGGGAACCACTGAGCTAACTCTCCGGCCCCCGTTCGTTTGGTTTTTTGAGGTGGAGGGGTCACATTATATAGTTTAGACTAGTCTTCAGCTCACTATGTAGCCTAGCCTGGACTCGAACTCACAAGGATCATCCTGCCTCAGCCTCTTGAATGTTGGGATCACAGGCCACCAGCAAGCCTGACTTGGTCACATATTATTTTACAAGACCTCTGAAGGAATTCTTGAATTCATTTATTTGATTTTCCCCCCCACAAAATCAGATTTAATTAACACTTTATGGAAAGATGAAAAACAAATAACTACAAATTTTCCAATACCTCCTTCAGTAGGCATTAGAGTAATTTGAACCAGACAAGTCTAAGTGGTAAACGGAAGTGAGTAAGTCTGTCTCTGTGGGGTACATGCACTAGTCATTTTCAGTTAATGTAAAGTAGTTTTGCCCAAATGTGACTACAGTGGGAAGCCACCACTCTGAATAACTCATTTTTCCATATTTTTGATGCTTTGATCTAAACATACCGTTTTAACAGCCCAATCGTGTTATTCCCCACTTAATCACAAGTACATAAGTTCACAGCAAAAACGGTCATTTGTTGATAAAGGGCACCCATAGGAAAAAATAAAGCACGCTCTGAACTTCAACGATAATTTAAAACGAGGGCCTCGCCCGGGAGATCACACGTGACAGGCTGACTTTCCATTCCGTGCGGGACGTACGTGTTGTGGGTGGAGAAAAGGGCAAGACGAGCACAACAGTAAGGAGAAAATGCTGGCTAGCCCCAACTCTTGCGTGGGAGGTGGAAGGGAGAATTCCGACTCCTCTCTGCTACTAATTATAATACTAGGCGAGAAACAAATCGGCCACCAGACTGGAAAATCATCTGTATTTTGATTTTGAAGGGAAGTCTTTTGCTCTCAAAGAACAAAGAAGTAGAACCTGTTCTTTGCTTCCTCCTCTTCATCTCCATTCTTTGACTGCGCAGTGTTTCCTAATTCTGTTTTAACCAGGGCTGCTACCCTGTCGTTCTCTTCCCTTTCACTCCACACCGACCACAAGTTTGGCGGGGAAATCATCTTCCACATCGTACCCGAACACCGGAGAGTGGGAAGAGGACGCGCCACCCCGCCCTCCGCAAGCTTCCCTGGGCCCCCGAGGCTGCGGGCCACGTGGGCAGCCTGCTGGGCTCAGAGATTCCCGCGGGCGTCTCTGGATCTTCTCCCCCGGGCCCGGCACTGGCGGCCCAAACTGGGGCTCCAGGCACGCGGTGGAAGCCCAAGCCCGGACGCCCCACCCTGGACTTAGCCCGCCGCGAACCAGCGGGGCTGCAGGACCCGCACCGAGGGCTGGTGGGCGCCGCACGGGGACCCCTGATCCTGACCCGCGGATCCTGACCCTGATCCTGACCTGCGGATCTTGAGTGCAGACCCGCTCCCGCAGTCCTGGAAAGCCAGCTTTATTGAGGGGGGGGGGGGGAAAATCCAAGGAAAGAAAATCTGCTTGCGTTTGTTTTGGTTTTTCATCTATTTGCTTCTCAATTAAAAAGTGGCCGCCTGGGCGACAGGTCTGCGGTTTTCACAGTGTAAAACGGATTAAAGTAAAAGCTCCTTCCCTTCTCGGCTTTCGCCTGCGGTTGGCAACCCCCCGGCGGGCCTCCCCGAAGCTGCCCAACCCACCCGCGGGCCGCCCGGGGGGGCGGGTAGTGGGACGTTCCCACGGGCAGGGACCGCGTTCGCCCCAGGCGCAAGCAAGGCGCTGGGACGCCGAGGGGCAGAGAGCGCAGGGTCTGCACGAGGCCGGCCTCCTGCAGAAGCGGATCCTCCCCCAGAACCTGGATTCGCTAAGGACACTTACTTCCGAGGGGCACAGCGTTGGGTTGATGAAGAGATACAAAATCGATCGTCCCCTTGTTCCAGTCTCACCAAATAAACACAGCATCCGGAAAGAGCCCGCTGAGCGGGCTAGAGGCCCCATTCCCGGCGCCAGCACCGGCTCTCAAGGGTCTCATCCTGACGCCTAGGTCCGAGAGCTCCAGAACACGCCGGTCCTGGGAGACACCTCCTTGCTGGGTCCTGCTTTCAATAAACGAATGGAGAAGTTTGCTTTCGTGTTGCAGACACGCCGTTCTGGTCTTTCCACCCCAACGCGGGTACCCGCAGAGTATGATCAGTTGTGACAGTGGAGATCGATCGCCTAGCCAGGTATCCGCGGACAAGGTCCTGCAGGTAGTAAGGCCAAGCGATCAGGACGCCGCACCAGGCAGGAGCACACGCTGACCGTGCCAGACCGAGCGAGACTGCAAGCGGGCAGTTGGAAAGCTGCCCTCGCGGTGGGAATGAGACCCGGTCCACCTTAAGAGGCGCGGCGGGTGCAGAGACGCCCCTCACCTGCAGGGGGCACTGGTGCCCCGCGGTTCCGCCCGCGCCACCGCGCGCCTCTGTCCTGGCGGCTCCCGGGCCACGGTTCCCGGAGGGGGTGGGGACGCTGGGGGAGGAAGGGCGCGAGTGCAGCGGTTAGGTAAGGAACCCGAGCCCGCCCGGATTTAGAAGCGGCCTCCGCGAGGCGTCTGCGGGAAGGAGCCTGGCATCTCTAGCCCGTGGGAGGAAGCGTGGGGCGCCCTCGCGGCCCCTGTGGCCTGCCCGCCTTCTCTGTCTCCGCTCCCGACCCCGGCCGCTGCCCAGACCCTTTGTTCTCCCGGCCGGGAGTTCCGGGTGGAGGCGCCCCGGGGGCGTCCCCCGGGAAGATGTCCCCGTGCGGCGCCCCTGGCCTCACCCGGACGCTCCCAGCTCGGCGCTCCGGCTCCCCAGCCTGCATCGCCCAAATTCCCGCCACCTCCGGGGCGTCTGGGAAGCGGGAGGGTGGGGGTGGGGAGCCGCGTCGCCGCCGAGGCGCGGAGCATCCCCGGGCCGCCGCGGGGCGACATCGGGGACCGCACATCTCCACCAGAGGGAAAGGGACAGTGTCCTTAGCGTCCCCCAGGAAAGGCTGACCACAGATGAACGCCCCTCCCCCGCCGGTGCCACCCGCGTCGCCTCCCTGCCGCGCGCGACCCCGAGGCTCCGGAGCTGGCGTCTGGCTCTCCGAGCGAGCGCAGCTGCAATTGTGTTCAGCTCGGTCTCCAGCTCGGAGGAAGGCGCCGCGGAGGGAAGCGAGGGGGCTGGGCTGCGGGAGGGGGAGGGGAACCAGGCGGCTCTGCCGGGGTCGGAAATCGGGGTCCAGGCCCGCGCCGTGGGCGCGATGGCGCAGCCCCAGGCCGAGCCCTCGTGCGCGCGCTCGTGCAGGGCTCCGCACGAGCCGGGTCGCCTAGCGGGCGCCTCCCTCCCCGCGCCGGAGAGTGGACCCAGATCCCGGCTGCCTGGAGCCCCCTGCAGCCACTTGGCGTGACCCTGGTCTTCCCTGGCTGGCTCTTCCTCGGCAGCGGGTTCCTGGGGACACACCCCGTCCCCACCCCCGAGAGCTGGCGGCCAGCTCTGGATGCCAGGCGGCCAGGCGGGCGCCCTGCCAAATTCCGCGCTCCTCTCCGGGAGACGGGGAACCGCGTCTCAGGCTCGGGAAAGCCCGCACTTCGGGCTTGGGACTCGCTCGCCACGCTCCCCCCAAGGCGCCAGGGACGCCCCTGCAGGTTGAATTCCTGCTCCGTATCACTTCAGTTTTAATTAATCTTTTAAAACACCGCTGTCACGTCGCTTGCAGAAAATTAATCAAACTTGAATCCTTGTTGCATAGCAAGAATTTCGATCCGAGTCTTTTAAAAAGGACTTGACTTTGCGAAGTCACGTCTTTTCTAGTTCCTTCATTCCCCTTTTAGCAAGGGAAATATTGCGAAAGTCAAGACGTGTTTGTTTGCTTCTTCCTATCTTCAAAATGAAACTTTGCTTATTTCTGATCTTTATTTTCCTGTCTTTGAACCAAAAACCTGAGATAAATTGCTACCTCTGTTAATTCAAAATATAATTACTTTGAGTGATCTTCGTTTAAGAGCCCAGATAAACTAAGATAATCTTAATTTTAATGTGACATGACCCCTATTTTTCCTTGTGAATAATGAGAATAAAGAAGTCATTAATTAATACCACGATATCTCCATAGAAGATGGTATCTGGTCTCACTGAGACGCTGAAACATCAGTTCTATTAGTAATTGATACTATATAATTGAACATGAAGATAGTCGTGTATTTTTAACCTCAAAGCTCAGAGTTTATTTGGTGATCACTGAGCTTCTAATAATTAATTTTAGTTCCTTCTTGCTGCAAAAGTAATTCTTAGGGCTCCCAGACCTCATGCAACACACACTCCTCATTAAAAGCTACCCCTCAAAATGATCGGGAAGCCTTATTGTGCAGTACCTCTATTTCATTATTTATAACAGATTTGCTCTTTTCCCCATTTTCCTGTGCCGTAATTTACCTACTAAGAATAGGAGCTGTGGCTCTAGTATAGAATCTTCCACCAGCTTCACCTTTCTGTGGTCCATTGGCTCAGTTTAGTATATAATTAATACCTAAGACTCCCCCCCCCCGCCCCCCAGGTTTCTAAGATTTTAGGATAAGCTGAGCTGAGGAATGTTTTGTAAGTGAAGTTACCATAGATTTAACTCACACTTTTCTGTTGTAAGACAAGACTCTGCTGGACACATTCCCTTTTTCCAACATGATTTAAGACCAACTCCCACAATTTCCTGGGGTAAATTGAATGTTCATACAACTTTCGACTTTAAAAATAATCTCCTAATGACTATGGAAGTCTTCCAAATAATCATGGAAATTTAGACTCGTTTCAAAGTAGCTGATTATTTCTTAGCATCAATTTGGATCATTTGCTGATGATACTCACTTTTTTTTTTAACCAGCCAAGAGGAGTTGTGATATTTTTCTACAAAAGAAAACCCCCGTAAGTGTTTCTCCAGTCAGATGTCTCCTAGATAAGTTTTACACCCCTTATGCCACGTCGGGGTGCTCAATACCTGCCCTGCCAAAGCCTTGTGTTTTACTTAACTGTCACTGCTACGCCTCTAGTGTTACAAAGTCTATCAGGCTCCCCCTTTGATTTCCTCCTACTACAATTAAAGCTTTAGGTCAGTATATGATGGAGTAATGCCTCTCGCTTGGGTTTTACATTTTCCCACTATAATTTAGGCCGAAATGGGATTAAAACAAGATCTAGAGTTCTAATCTTGGTTGGTGTTTTGGTGTAGTCCCCATAATGAGCCCTATTCCCTGGGGTCATGAAACTCCCCATTGTCAATCAGGGAAAGAGATTCAGAAATGGCATTGTTCGGCTCCCACGTCACTCGCCTTCCTCTCCTTTTATTTAACAATGCCGGAGTTCTCTGATCAGTCATTCGGAATATGAGGCATTATCTGGGGAGAATTCACAAAGGGTCTTGATCTTTCTTGGGGAGACGCTGTTAAGGTGTTTCTGCAAGGCAGAAAGTGCTCGTTTATACTTCTGTCTTTGGGCCGCACGATGGATCGAAAGAACCCATGAATACCGCCTGAAAGAAAATCATACCGTAAATCCGTCAAAAATTAATTCGTCCAGTCGAATGTTACATTTCTATTTTCATGTCGGAGGCATCCCAATTTGTCACCCGATAAGTATCACGAGGTCTGGGTCCAGTGGACAAGACTCGTTTCCCACTCCCTCTAACTCGCTCACATAATAACGTTAATGTGTTTAGTCTACACTAGTTAACTAAGACTTTATTTGGGGGCAGGAGAGCCTGCGCCCCGGGAGCTTCTGCGACTCGTTTTTCCCAGAGGCCACCCTGGGTCATTCATTCACGCGCCGTCCCGGCGCTGGGACAGTTCTCCGAGGCGTAGGCGGCCAGCGTGTCACTCGCTCCGAGCAGCCCAAATTAATAATCAACTCTCAGAGGCCTGGCGCCCTGGTCCTCGGCTCCCCAGAGTGGAGTCCGTCTCCTGCGAGGACTTCTTTGCAGAGAGGCAGGCGTGCAGGGACGGATTTCCTGGGAAAAGCCGTCGGCGGCGACTTCCACCTCCAGGGTGGCGGGCGGGGGCGGAGCGGCTGCGGGTTCTGGGCTGGCACCTCGGATTCGCGCGAAGCAGGACGGCCCGGAGGGCGCCGGCGTCTGCAGCCCGCGTCTCAGGGCACGCTCGTAGCGGGGGGACGGGCGGGGAGCTGCTTTCCCGGAGCCTGATCTGCCACTTCCCAGCGAGGGGCTCAGCCCTCGGCAGGAGAGGGGCAGCTTCCGCGGCCTGCTCGTTCCTTGCGCCCCGTGGGTTCCCCACTCCCCAGGGCTGGACCACTCACGGGAGCCCCTCTGCGGCCGCGATCTAGCGAGGTCTGCGCAGCTGCCCCGGCAGTTGGGTCCCCGGAGGGGCCGGACTCCGCCGACGCTGCCTGCGCCCACAGCCCAGCACGCGCTTTTCCCTTTCTCTGCAAGCGGGAAAGGCCTCTCGGTCCGCCGGCCTCGGAGGAAACCTGAGCTCCCTGCGATCTGCTTTCGAGAAGGGGCGGGAGACCCCGGGAGCTGCCCCGGGGGCGGGCCGGCGAATTCCTGAGAAAAACCCTCTGGAAAACGCCAAACCTTCCGAAAGCCGTGGCCTGCCCCTCCCCCGGCCCCCGGCCTCGGCCAGTCCCCTTCGCGCCGCCCTCTTCGGCCCTCACCTGCGACCCAGCCGGGCCCAGCCGTGTGCTTCCCCCGCCCCCACGCTTCTACTTCGTCTCCCTGACCTTTCTGAGGCCTGGGCCGGGTTGCCTCAGAGGAAATGAAATTGTTCTGGAGATTACAGTGGGGCTTTTGGCCAGAAGCCCCCCCCCCTTTGTGCTTCCATGTTGAGTGCAAACTTGTATCTCTTGTCACAAGAATGGTCAGATTTTCTCGCTTATTTGCAGTTTTGCAAAGTGCTCCACAGATCAGGGAACCTGGAGGTGCTCGTGGAGCCCCACATTGGGCAAGTTTGTCCGGGTCCCCGGGCAGTGAGCGTGATGACAGGTGAGCTGGACCTCACCTCCAAACTTAGAACCAGCCAGGCACCCAAGGGCTCCCAGAGCTTCAAGCAACAGGTACCCCACACTGGGGCGTGTCCTGGGTCCCAGAGTGCAGACTCTTTTTTGGTGACCTGGGAGAGACTCCAACACAGGTGTTCCCTCCAGGGAAGTCCTTCTCTACGAGTGACCCCTTGGTCACACAGCCCTAGAATCTCTATGCTCCCTACCTGTTCTGTGACACACCAGACCCCACTGTGTAAAGTTATTGGTACTTTCAGCCTTCATGTTCTGAGCCAGGAGTGGTGGCACACACCTGTAATAACTCCAGCACTGGGGAAGCTGAGGCAGGGAAATCACCACAAGTTTGAGGCCAGCCTCGGCTATGTGGACCTCGAGACCAGCCCGAACTACATAGTGAGATCTTGTCTCAAAAAGAAAACAACCTGCATGTTCTGACATTATTGAAAACAAGGAGGGAAGAAGAACAAGATACAGAATAAAAGATAGCCAAAGGGAATTAGAAAAATGGAACAATTTCTTATTCAGATTACCCCTAAGTCAATCTTTATCAAGGAAAGAGATAGGAACTAGTCTCATAACTATCTTCTTAAGGTAACTGTTTTGAGGGGAGGTCAGGGTTGGGGACGGAACCCAGGACTTCGAGCATGCTAGGCAAAGGTTCTGCCACTGAGCTCCGAGATCCATCCGCCGTAACTTTTCTCTCCCATGTATGACTGCACCCAATCTGAAGAGAAGAAGGAGCGAGGTACCTTAAGGGAGATAAATAGCTCTGTAGGAACTAACAGCCACCCTGTGGCCTCTGAACATGAGGCAAAAAGCCTAGGAGACCAATGCCAGGAATTCTCAGTTTGAATTAAATTTAAAAGAGATGGCAGGGGCTCAGGGTTCCTTCCCTTTCCTGGCCGCCCCCCCCAGGAGATCCCCATACAGAAATATTGCTGTCCTTGGGAGTGCGGAAACCAGTCATCACTGTGATGGATAGACCAGGACCATGGCTGCAAACGGAGAAGTCGTATGTGGAGAAAAAGGGCGAGAAAGAGGAGCTGTGTGGTTTTGCCCAAGTCTATAACGCAGCCTGGCTCCAACCTTCTAGTGAACCCTCATCAGCCTTGAGAGTCAAAGAGAAATCAGATTCTGGGTCTATGGCAATGTCGTGTGTGTGTGTGTGTGTGTGTGTGTGTGTGTGTGTGTGTGTGTGCGCGCGCGTGCATGTGTATGTGTATAGGATGTGCCTTTTCTATCCCTTGACTAGCACAGAAAGGGGTATGTAATGGGTAAGAAAAGATCTCTCTCTCTCTCTCAGGAGCTTGAGAAGCCTAGGCCACAGCCACAGCCCACAGCAAGTCTGAGGAAGTCTTCCTCATTAAAGAGATCCTTTGTATGATGCTGCATTTCTTTCTCAGATTTGTAGCGACCACACGGAAGGAGGAGGCAGCTGCCGTAGCTGCTGCTTCTACATGCAGGCATCCAGCAGTGTGTGCCTAGCAGCAGACTTGGTGTCCCCAGTGTGAAGAGCCCAGGCTTTGCCCATTAGGCTGTGACTGAAAACAACCCCCCCCCCCTCAACCAACAAGCAGCCTCCACTGTGCCTACCCCGAATCCCTGAACAGATTCCTGGACTGCGAGAACACAGTGCATAGCATGAACATCTAAGGGCTGGGTTTGGTAGGGGGAAGAAAGAACAGAAAAATCACACCCAGTCCTGAAATCACTAACAGTCGTATGCAGTAGCCAGTGTTTGTGCCTGTATGTGTGAGTGTCGTACTTTTGTCCCCAGAATGACACTTCAGAAATATTTCTCTCCTACATACCACCAGAGGCTGTTTTTATACCCCACTATTGTGAGTCAGTCTCCTGTAAACCATATTGTGCATTTTCCCCCTGGATTTTAATGAAAGAAGAATTGTGCAAAAGCCACTGCTTTGTCCCAGAACTGAAACAAAGACGGACACACAGGGAAGATTCAGCCTCTCCAAAATACCCTCTTCTCTGATTTGGGAGGAAAGAGGCTAGAGTCACCAGCCCATAATTGTGGTTGATATTTAATCCCCCTTGGTACAAAGCTCATCTCTCCTCTACGCAGAAGTACCATTGAGATATGACTAACCTTTGGGGTTATATCCCAAACTGGGAGTCCAGGGCTTACACTCGGATTGCCTGGGCCTCTTCTAACCTGAACAAAAAGGATTTGAAGAAAATCACATTTTTTTCCTCCTTCGCAACAAAGCATTCCTAATCACTTCAGCTTGTTGGTGAATTTTTATTCCCGTGTCCACTTGGGGTATTGAAATCGATCGCTGCAATATTTAATATATTACACTCCTAGGGTCATTGCTCTCCTAAGACCAAATTCTCTCCCTCTTGCCCTCAACTCAGCCTGCCTTCCACCCTCCCACTCCCATCTGTCCAGGCCCTCTATTTATCTGTCCACACAACGCCTTTAATTCCCAGCCCAGCCAGGCAACTTCACGTTTATTCTGTTTTCTTCTGGTATGGAAAATTCTGAAAGCTGTAGGCAGCAGTGCACTTAAAAGGGAAATGAGGAGCTCAGTAGATTGGAGAAAATTAACCTGCCACAAACAACCTCATTAAAGAACTGCCTACCAAGAGTTAAGAATTAATAGCAAAATGGATGGGAAAAAAACCCTTGAGTGAAGAGACCTTAAACCTCTTCCCCTGAAAGGTGCATAATTTACAAGCCTACCCTAACATTCAGTTTTATTTCCCTTTCCTAGTGACCTGTCCCATAACCTTGTAATCCACGGCAGGGACGTTTTCGCTTTGGTCCCTTTCTTCTTTTTTACACCCCCGTAGGTTTGCAAGTTCGAATACTTTCTGATATTTTTTAGTTCAAAAATGCACTTACATTGTCTGGGGCCTTTTAATTTAGAAAGACACTTCAAGAGACTCCTGGAATACCCTTTGGGAATCGGTGGATGATTTGAAGAGGTCCCTTAAAAGAATTGTGTTTGGATAGGAGGGGGGTGGGAGAGTCAGAAAGAAGCCTGAAAAAGCAGAATGAGGACATTTTGGAGATTTAGGGTTCTGATCCTGGTGTGGTTTCTCCTGCATAGGAAGTTCAAATTTAAGGAAAGCCCACACACATGGGCTTTAAGTTGTTTTTCTAATAAAAATCAGGCAGTGTATCCTATATTGGCATTTTATATGCATAATCTCATTTCGATGCAGAGCTGCATACTAAATCCTGGAGCAAGCAGATGAGAATGCTGTATGGATATTACACTCGGTCTCATTGGCTTCCATGAGACTTGCACATCACCATTTCCATTGTAATGGCTTATCTTTGGCTGGAATTTTACACATTGACATGCTATTCCTTCTTTGGCCAGGATCCTGAATGAAGAAACCGTCTCAATGGAACAGCCATAATGATTCCATTCACATTATAGCAGGTAACTGAGATCAATGGTCCTGACAGTATTTAGAAGGGATTTCCTGTTTTTCCTTAATCATGATTTTTTGTTTTTGCTTTTTTTTTTTTCCTCAAAAGAGATCATATTTAAAATCAATCTTGGAGTATACACTGCAGTATTGGTTCAAAACAGGAAGAGATAGGAAATTCACAATCAGGATGCTTCTAACTCATCTAGAAATCCTTCTGTTGTGTCAGGATATTATGTGAGCCCTCCCTCATGTGTAGGATCAGATCCTATTCAGATAAACCAGCTAGAGGTTGATACAAAGGACGAGATTTCGGAAACCCTGATCACTCCAGTGTTCAAAATAAGTAATATTTCCTTCCCATGAAGTTTCTATGAAATAACTTGTCTTCCTCCTACTTGTCATCGAAATCACACAACCAGACCAACATGTATAAGGTAATATGCTGACATTTTAGGGAAACTAGATGGTGCAAAGGTAGTTTTTCTAAAGAAAGTAGCAGGAGTAGATAACTAATTTCCTAATTTACTCTTCAAGTTTTAGTGTACAGATATAAAAAGATAAAAACAACACAAGGATTAAAATGTTTTTATTATTTTCTTAAAATGATATAAGCAGCAAAACAATTGGATAATTCCGATGTTAACTACTCTTCAATTGAAAACTTCCTTATGTAGGAAAGAATATCAGCCCTCCTTTTAAAATCACTGGTGGTAGTCACACACACCCTGAATTCGCCAGCATATATATTTACAAAGTCCCTATTATTAACAGAAAAAAAATATTTCCGAACACCATTTTGCCACATGAAGTGTGACACGGGGAGAAAAGTAAAAGTACCTCAGTGCATTTTCTTCTGGCCACGCACTCCACGCTCAAGCTCCCACCAGGTCTGGAGATACACACTGTTCTTTATAGTCTGACCAGAATAGCTCAGCACACACAGGCCAAGAGGCCGGGAAGCCCTGGCCTCTCACCCCATCGAGGAAGCTGAGGCTCAGCACCATTCCCAGGCTGCCCCTCGGCACACATTGGTGAAGGCCCGCTTTTCCCCTCTGGAGAAGGGATTACCAAATCCAGGTCTTTGCTCATGTAGCCCCCACCTGGAGGCAAGGGTCAGGAAGGAGAATGGGAGAAGAAGAAAGAGGCCAGGCTGAGGAGGACAAGAACCCAGGAGGAAAGGAAGATAAAGGGAAAGAGGCAAAAAGTAAACACACCAGCTCCTGGCAATTCTTATGGTATCCTGCAAGTTTTCATCTGCATGGATAGGACCAGCAGACACCGGAGAGCTTAACCATCGGCCCCACTATACAGGAAGAAAAATAGTCTTTGACATTTGCATGACTGACAGAGTATTCATGTGAAGGGGGAAAAGAGAGAGACAGAGGAGGAATGAAAGTTGAAATGTGTCTTCGTTTCTGAAATGTCCTGCGCCCTCACCAAGCTGTTGCCTGAAGATCC
This sequence comes from Petromus typicus, assembly GCA_004026965.1. Lineage (NCBI taxonomy): Eukaryota > Metazoa > Chordata > Mammalia > Rodentia > Petromuridae > Petromus > Petromus typicus. Next base: position 28,108 of record PVIR01014276.1, on the reverse strand, counting down.
CCCTTCTATGGGGGGGATATAACTATAACTCCCACCGCAAAGGGCTGCACTGTGGTCTGGGCCCACACCTTGTCTTCGCTGGTTGTTTTTCTCCTTGCTTCTTGCTCATCTCAACTTTTGTGTTTTTCCTGGGGTAACTTAAACTGATCTTGAAGAAGGCAGGCACTAACAATAGGGTTGACACCCCAGCTTTCTACTGATCCCGTAGCTGTCTCCAGGACAGTCACTAGTTTATTTGTTTGGAGTCTTTTTCTTGCTTGCTTTTCTTTCTTTTTGTCACTTGGGGAAGAGGGTGGTCAGCCCTTCAAATGTTTTCCTTTCTGTACCTCCCTTGTGTCTGTTCTGTACATCCAGGCTGGAGAGGCTTTTGCAGACCTGGGAGCAGTTGTTCTTTGCTACACTGGCGATATTTTAGGGTCTAAATCCATTGCCTGCTAAGCATTTTCCATCCCAAAGGATCAAACACAAATAAGAGTGAGGGTTCTGATCGGATGAATAAGGGTGTCTTCCTGGAGAACCTGCCACTCTGTCATTTCCTCTCTGGTTCCAGCCATCTAACTTGAAGGAAGACCCAGGCAGCAGGAACTTCCTGGCACAGATACCCGAGAATCCCAGGTTCTTGGGCTGTTTCTCCTATATTCCCTTCAGACTGTACCTTCACGCATGCATCTTCCGGCAGCAGGCTCTCCTCATCTGTCCAAATCCACTCCTACCCTCCCATCTCTCTGGCCTGAACCGTCCCTTGCAGTAGGGGACAACCACTGCCCTCCCCCCAGCTAAGCACCTCGACCCGCAGTCATGGCCCTGGCTGCAAAAGAATAAAAAGCTCCTTGTGCTTCGACCCAAGCAGCTCCGCTTCTCAGGGAGAAGTCCTGGGAGCCATACAGTGGCTCTTGCCCAGCCAGTAAAATATTGATTCAATTGGGCAGACGTTTTCCAAGCACCCACTCTGGCACTTCTAGGTGCTACTGTGAAGTCCTAGGAAAATAAAGAGGAGGGGACTGTCAGGCAGCAATGGAAGTGTGAACAGACCCCATGGAAGGCACAGACAAGGGCTGAACACCACACGTTTCAGGGCGTGTGTTTTTTCCAAGCAAACCGGAGTGATCTTCAGGGAAAGCCAAATACACAGGATGAAAACATTCTATTTGGAGAGGCGGGAAGGATAGACGCTAGCCATATCTGCCAGTGGGTTAATCAGTCAGGAAAGGGACTTTCAAGCCCAAGGCTTGAATTTGGCGAATTCGTGCAATTTGGAGCATTTCGACTTAGTATTGATCCCTAAACTCAATTTTGAAAACAGCCTCCACTGCAGATGTGTGGGTTGTGTTATCCCAGTATTTGCACGCATCGATTGGGCTAAAATAAAATGCATCATACTCTCCGCAAAGAAGGAAGAGGCAGGAACAGTCACAAGAGGAATAGCAGAAAGTGCATAGTTAATATGGGTTGTACGCGAATCCGCGAAACAAGTGCTTTACACCCAGGGGGATTTCACGTAATAGCTAATTTGGTGAGAGCCAGAGTGCGCAAGCAGAGGGCTGTCTTAGGAGGGAAGGGAGATGGCTGAATACAGGTTTTTCTGATCGGAATTAACATTTCCTTGTGATTTGCATTAGCTAAGGTCCAAACCCTACCACACAATCCACCTAACCCAGGCTTTCTTCCACCAGTGCAGAAATTTTCTTCCCTGTGTCTGTGAGGCCAGAGCTCGGAGGCTGCTTTTCCCCCCACGACCCACAGGGTCCTAACTCCCGGGATAGGCCGACCCGGGCAGCGCTTTCCGCCACCCCCTCTGCCTTGCAGAACCCAGCCCGCTCCTCTCCTCAAAGTTCAGTCTGGGACCCTCAGGCCCGCCTGGTTCTGCTCCTTCCATCCCAGATCCCAGCTGGCTGGAAAAGGGTCTAGAGGAGATAGAAGAGGGAGATGGGAGTATTTTATCGTGGACTGAAGAAGAAATTCTTTCCCTGGTTCAACAAACAAAACCCAAACCCCTTCCTCTTATTCCCCTCGTCTTACGAGTCCCTTTCAGGTTTCTAATGGAGAGACAGAGAGTGTGCGTGTGTGTCCGCGCGTGAGAGAGAGAGCGAGAGTCGAGGGAGGGAAGAAGAGAGAGCGCTTTAAACAAAAGACAGGGAGGCCCAGGCAGGGGCCTGGAGCTCTCTCCCTCCCCGAGCCTCGTTCGGCCGCAGCCCCTCCGGCTCCCAGGCCCAGCAGACAGTTTTGGGGGTTTTTGCAAGCGTTGGGGACCAGGCCCGAGCTCACGCTCCACGCGGATGCAGCCCCGGAGACAAAGCCTCCGATCCGACTCCGGCCCAGCGCGGCTCCGGTGGCGCCCGGGACCTCCCGCGGCTGTGACCGGAGCGGGGACCGGCCCGCCGTGCCTCCCCGAGCCCTCGCCATCAGGGTTGCCCGGTCCAGCCCAGGTCTCCTCGCCAGCCAGCTGCTCCAGGAGGACCGCGAGTTCGGAACACGCTTGCTCTTCATGAAATCCTGGAGAAAGCCGGGCCACTGCGTCCCCGAGCCTGGCGGCCGCTTCCCACCCCCCAGCACCCTCGGCCTGCGCCTGCTTTCGCGCGAGGCCTTGGGGCCGCGCGGCCCTTTACTGCCCCTCTGATTGTGCCAGGCCCAGGTTAGCTCATAAAGCCTTTCACACTCAACAATGGGGATTTTCTCAACAATTAACAAGAAACAACATAATAAAGCCATTTACAAAGACCTCGCTATTTACTATAAATTAGGCACTCTTTAAGAGACCAGTGCGTAATTTCACACACTTTACAACTGGGGCTGCATTTTAAACACCAGGGAAAACAAGCTTGTTGCACTTTCCCGCGACCTATCTGCGGAGCACCTCCGTGTCCCCCGTCCCCAGCAGCAGCTTTGTTTGCACTGCCGCGCTCCAACCTCCGCAACCCGGGGTGGCTTTCCAGGTCACTGTCTCACGTTTCCCGTTTCCAGGTCACCATTCCACTGGCAGACGCAAAGGGAGTTCCGCGGGACAGGGCCACGGCGCGGCCGGCCACAGCCGTGCCCTCACGCGGGCCCACCTCGGGGTCGCGCCCGCCCTCTCCACGCGCTCCGGACCTCGGGTCGCGGGGCCCTGGGGAGCCCCGACCCTTGGCCACTCGCGCCCCACACGCGCGTTCTGGAGGCCTCGGCCAGGCCTTCGCGCTCCTTGCGAGGAACTGGGCCCCATCTGCCTGGGAAGACATGAGGCCTGGGCGAGAAGGTGAGAAACGGCGAGGCGGCGTGCGCGGGTCGGGCGACGACTCGGGGACGCACGGAAGGAGCCCCCCGCCGGGCAGGCGCCCTGGGCCCCCGGGCCGGCCCGGGAGGGGTCGAGCTGCCGCGCCCGCCGCCCTCCGCGCCCTCCGCCCGCCGGGACAGCAGGCCGCGCGCAGGCCCGCGGAGCTGGGGTGCGGGCTCTTCCGCCCCGGGGAGCGCAGTCGTCACACGTGCGGAGCACAGCGAGATCTGGGTGGGGAAAGAAAAAAGTCACAAAAGAAATTTGTTAGCCACCAAGCAAAATGGCGGCACTTGCGCATCTTTCTGATGCTGGTGGGAGCCCTGGTCCGAGAGCCCGGAGCTACCCCGGGTCTCCGCAGCCCCCGCCCACCCCAAGCCCAGCGAGCGGGCCGAGCGCGGGGAAGGGGATCCCGAGACCCCCTCGGCCTTCCGGCCGGCCTCGCGCCCGCAGCCCCGGCTGCTCCCGGCCCTGCCTTCCCTCCCCGGCGTAGGCCCGGAGCCCGCGCAGGCAGCCCCCGGCCACTGACCCCTGTTTACAAACATAGCCCGGGGCGGGGTGGGGCGGCCGGAGCGCGGGCCGGCGGGGCGGGGGGAGGCAGCGCGCCCCGGAGGACGCCACCAGCAGCGAGGGACGGGGAGCTGGGGCGAGAGACTGGGCCCGGCAGCTGGAAAGGACTGAACGCCTTGTTTTTGAAACTGTCAATTCCCTCAACCCCTATTGTGAGGGCTTCATGCACAACATCTCAGGCCTTTTAAAGTAGGAGCTTGTGAGGCCGCCACAGTTTGAAAAGGGGCGAGAGAGGAGCGGAGGCCTAAGGCATGGGCGAAGAATGATAGCTGGGCCCCCCCCCCCCCTCTTTTTTTTTTTTTTTTTTTTAAGTAAAAGAGGGCCTGCCAAACAGGTAAAATGCAGCCCTCCCCCACCTCCCCTTCTCTGTCCTTCGCCCCCACCCCCCAAGCTAGTTTGCAAAATGGCCTTTGGCCTAGGGAGCGAACCAAAACCAAAGTTAACGTTAAAAATAGTTCTTGCTGGGCTGGGGAAAATTCTGGGAAAACTGGGGTGACCAGGAGGACTCGCCAAGGTGGATAGCTGTTCCTTCTTGCCAATTTCCTGAGGTTAGTTGATGGAAGCCCTTAAATTATTTTTTTCTTTTTTCGTAGTTTAGCTCTGGGAAATCCCTCCGTTCACATCCTTTTCAGCAAGAAGTTATTTTCAAGGTGAAGCAAAACTTTCATAGATGCTAATGCTTTATTTAAAAATTTTTTTTTAAAAAAAAATCAAGACCATTTTTGTTTTCTTTGAAGGAGGAAAAAAATGCTTTTGAGGAATTGGTTTTTTCTACATCTTTTCCTAGATGCAAACAAAACTATCATTCTCATATCACCAGAAAATGAATTCTCAAACCAATCCTTGTTTGCCTAGAACTCTGAGGAATTTCTAGACCATTGGAAGTCACCCAGACACGAATAAGATAAAAATCCACACACCAGCCCATCTAGTTTGTGTTATTGCTGTTTAGTGGTAGCTCCTTGTTGTTGATTTTCAAATAAACAACCATTATTGAGATTACTCCACTGTAATCAAGTAAGCCAGTAGAAAGGAACACCCACTCTAAAAAGTAAATAGTTGGGGGGTGGTGGTGAGCAAGCTGTGTTTTTTCTACAAAGGCAGATAACCTGACTGTGGAAGAAAATACACATATCTCTTTAGAAAATAATTAAATATTCACTTCACAGACTTCTCAAGAAATTACTTTTATGTAACACCAAAAAATAAGTTTCCCTTAAAAGTCAGAGAAAGAGGCTTCTCCTGTATTTTCCTCATGTCTGTGAATACTGAGCTCAGTTAGACACAGGAATCACTGACCCTGCAGCCATATAGCCCTCTTCCCCCTTTTAAAATTCTATTCCCTGCAAACATGTAGATGTAAAAATGTAATCTGTCAATGGAGGTAACTTTTGTTTTCCTCTGAATCAGGCTTAACTTCTGAACAAATGGGACATTTATAGCAGTTTAGAAAAATGTAGATATTGTCATTAATCATAAAACAACCCAAATAAAATAAACTGTACTGAGAATAATTCCCACAGCAGGATGAGAAAACAGCTAAGGGGCTACCAGCAATTGAAAGAATACCTTGTGTTTGCAAGTTCTTGCATACTATTGGTCCTCCTGACCTAAACCTCAACTCAGGTTTTGCTGTGGTTGGCTGGTTTAGGATGTATTATGGTGCAGAATTTGGTTGGTTCTTTAATTTCCTTCTTTTTGGATGGTATCATTCTGGAATGTGTCAGCCTCCATACTGCTTATCCTCCAGGGCTGGGGACCAAGTGTCAGAGCTGTAGGCTGATATTTTATGTCACAAATTCCATAGGGTGTATTTGTTTTAATTTGTGCTTATTCTGTCTTATGGTCCTCCCACAACCAAGATCTGTAGACTTCAAATATCTTTTCCATTTATAATTTAGTAACAATAAGTCCATAGGCAACAAGGAAAGTATTGATCTCCACATAGTGGTCACCTTACTTGGAACTTTCTTGATTTAGCATTAATTAGAGAGTAGAAATTACAAACTTCCAGTGTGTGTGTCATGCCTTTCACCAGGCTGATTTGGCAGGACATGTCACTGTCCTGCGAATTCTGGATTGCCTTCCAAGGAGGTGAGAGCTCAGACTAAGAAGCCAGTTTTGCTTCTTCTGCCCAGCTTTCTGAGGATTGAACTGTAACATGGACTGGTCTTTGGAATTATATACAAACATGGATTCAAGAGGAGCATCCCCAGTCTTTGCTTTGTCCCTATCTACTGTCCCAATAAAAAGCAACCCAGTGAAGCTACATCTGGCAACATTCAGCAATGAAAGGAAAGAGGCAGTTCAAAGCATCTGTTTACTCCATCCAAATGTATTTGGATGCAGGTATGCTCAGCCCCTGTCCTTTACAAGAGGAAAACCACATCGCATATACAGCAATTAGGGCTGAGATCGTCCAGAGCTATCTGAAACATTTATAGACAAAAGAAAAATTTCAAAGGGAGTAGGAATTAAAAGGTTAAGGGGGAAAAAATAGACTGAATTTCCATGAGAAATAGTGACTTAAATTCACACAGTAAACATTTCACTGGTATTTTGTTTTGGTTTGTGATTTATGATCTATAGATGTAACTTTGTAGATTCAAGATAGTAAGGAGCTGAGATACAGAATTTGTCAGACCAAGGGAGGTGGGTCAAAGATGATTAAATTCAACTTTCATGAAAATAACAAGGAATCACTGTTCCACTGTCTGAAATCTGAAACTTTTAGGTCTTGATGGGCCACAAGTTTGTGAAGTTTTCTTGCTATTTAGGAAGAAATTTGCAGGCTAATGCACAGAGCCTGTCTGGCTTCCTCACAGAGTATTCCAACAGAACACTGCACCAAATAAATGCATTTCTTTCAGGCAAAAACATTACAAGTGAAAATGTCAACAAAACCAGTCATTCCTATTAACCATTCTTTAATCTGGAATAAGTAGAAATGTATGGAACCAGGAATTTTAAACAGTGTTTTTAATTGAAAATAAAGCTAAAGCATGCTTTTCAACAGTGCAAATTTCCATAATTTTGATTTACTGCTTCTATCATAACAACACAGTATACCAGAGTGGCCCTGACCAAGGGCCAGACCCTAGCCATTTGCATGTTGGACTACTTTGAGTTTAAGTGCAAATATAGATAGTCACCTCTGATTGTCATTTGCAGTAGAAACTCTCCTGCTTTATACACAGGATGGTCTGAAAACAAGTTTTGAGAGATCCATCAAAGGTATAAGCTAATAAAATCCAAGTGCCTGAGTTCTGGTACCAAAAGCCCTGAAATAACTGTTATTTTCATGGGGGTATTACAACTCTGACCCCTCTTTTTCTTCTTCTTGGTTGTATTTACTGTGAAGACTTAGGCCATAAAATATCCTGCTGCAAGAGAAATATTAATTGTTTTGAAAGTTCCAAGAGTCATATTCAGAGCACAAGATAAGCAGGACAATAATAGTGAGAGTCACCTTATTTAAAATGGGTGAGAACACAAAAAGAGCTTTGCTAATTGCAAAAGGTGTCTGTAAAAGTAAAAATCACATCCTTTACCCAAAAAAAAGCAGAAAATGATTCCATATTTCTTTACTTATTATATACGAGGCAGCTTCTTATCAGCATTCAATAAGGACTCACACCCCACTCTTTCCATTCAAGAAAAGAAAAACAATTAAGTGCAACTACTTTTGGAGAGAGAATGAGGGGAGTAAAAAGAAAAAGATACCCCAAGAACAAGAGCTCCAGGAAATTACATTTTGGGGTCACAGAGACTTTTGCTACCTCACTGTGTAACCATGAAACCTAACAAACTTGCACTGAATTAACAGTTACACTTTCAGGTCTGAAATCTAGTGCATAAACTTAATGGCTCATTGTAATATTTATTATTCAACCTTTTGACATTTATTTGTAGCAGTTGAACTGAGGTACCGGTGCATTATTAGCATTGAAACAGTAAAGTGTTCCAGCTCTACCACCATAACTGAGTTTTACTTGAGTCTTTAGCCTGAAGTAGCCTGTGGCGTGTAAACGAACCCATCTCCCACCCCACCCCCACCCTGTTCAAACACACACACACACACACACACACACACACACACACACACACGACAAAAAAACCTGCAATGGAAAAAAAAGTAATCCGATTTCTGTCGTCAAAATGGGATAAACCAGGACTCCAAAGGGGGTGTAACACCATTAATGGACTTGTACAAACCATCCTGTGCAGTTTACAACAAAAAGAAGGTAATACGTTTCAAGAAAATATCTTCCAAAACATTTTTTATGAATTAAATTTCCTGAATTTGTGACTAGGTGGAAGAGGTATTGCAGAACCGCCCAGCTGCCATTTCCAGATAGGATGGGCCTTGTGAGGAGGTTGGGAATCCTTAGTGGTGCTTAAGGAATAGGCTGGCCACAAATCCCCATCCTTCCCAATAATAAGCGATGGTGGACAAGGAAAATTTGCCATGAAATTAAACGGCCTTTTCACTGCTGATGCTACATTGCTGGGTACCTTTTTGCGTCTGTTTAAAACTGTAAAGTCATCCAGTGTTCCTTCATGTGTCTCAGTTTTACCTGTAGGACGAGGGCTTCTAGCTGACTTTAAATTTGGTTTGAGTGGAGGTGTCTGAAGGACAGGTCGTTTTCCCAGTACTAGTGTCCGGTAGTTTTTTCTCACCCTGGCACCAAATTTATATTCCCCATCCTCAGGTTTTGGAGAACCTAAAGTGCAGGAAAGGCCCTGACTCGCAGCCAGTGGGTTTAAGGAAGGGGGCTCTTTCTCAGGGCATGCAAACCCCTCCTTGGCTGTGGTTAACAAGACGTCCTCCTCTTTATTTTCAGTCACACTGTAAAACTCACCCTTTGTATCATTGCACTCGCACTTTAGCTTATTTGTAATAAGGTCAGGTTCATACTCTTCATTAGCACTACTGTCTTCTACTTTGATTTTAATATTGTGCAGAAATGGCAATGCCTTCTCGCCTGCATCAGGGCAGGGATTCTCGGCTTTAGCTGCTGCTGCTGGATCCACTTCGGGATCAGTTTGCGAGGAGGGCAAATCCGTGGCAAATTCGGGACAATGAGGGATTTTGGAATGTTTTTCGGAATTTGTTGCTGCTCCCGAAGTCTCAGTACTGAAGAACCTAGCAGCTATTGTGTTACTATCTGCACAGTGTGTAGTAGGAGTTGCTTGCAGGCATTTCCTAGCCTCTCTGAATATTCTTTGTTGTGGAAATGCATTGTTTGTCTTTGGGCTAGGTGAAGAGGCCCCCTCCGCCAGGCAGTTAATTGTCAGGTCAGTTCTCTTTACAGTACTGGAAATTTCAGAGTGTGGGAATGTCATCTCAGATACCCTATCGTTCCTTATCTCTGGGAAACAACTGCCCAGGCCGGCCGGGCAGTACACCGGAGACGCTTTGGGGGCCCAGCTCTGCGGATTCCACTCCTCCGGCGACTCCGCTTTGACGCTGCTCTTGAGGTCGGGAAGTCTGCCGGCATCCTCGAAAGCAGCGGGTTTGGTTGCAGCGGCGGCAGAAGCCAGATGGTACAAGAAGTTGGCCTGCGCCTGCACGCTGGGAGGCTCACAGAAGCTGGTGCGCCTGAAACGGATGCTCTGCACTGAGACTTGACTAGAGCCCGAGCTGGAGTCCGACTCGGTGGACGAGTCCTCCTCCTCCTCTTCCTCCTCCTCCGAGCTGACTTCACTGGAATCCGAGGCCCCACTGCCCCCCTCTTCCTCCTCCTCTTCCTCCTCCTCCTCTCCCTCCTCCTCTTCCTCCGAGGACATAGAGTTGCTGGAACTGGACAAACTGGATCCAAAATCCGAGTCGTTGGCTGCATGATCTGAGTAGGAGCTGGACTCGGAGTCACTGCTGCAACTCTCGGGAAAGCTGCCCAGATGGGGCTGCTGCCGGTGGTGGTGGTGAGGGGGGTGGCGGTGATTCGGCAGCGGTGGCGGTGGCTGCTGGGCCCGGTGGTGGTGGTGGTGATGGTGGTGGTGATGATGGTGGTGGTGGTGGGGAGGCGCGCAGAAGCCGTTGACGAGGTGCAGCCTCTCCAGGCAAGTGGCCCCCGCTGCCGCCGCTGCCGCCGCCGCCGCCGCCGCCGCCGCTGCTGCGGCCGCCTTGGCTTTGTAGGACCTGGGCAGCAGCAGCAGGCGGCGGGCGGCGGCGTGGGGCGCGAGCAGGCCGTCCTTGGCGCCCGCGCGCCTGCGCCTGCAGCGGAAGGCGAGGCTGCCGGAGCCCTCCGCCGCAGCCTTGGGCTGGGGCCCGGCCGACTGGTAGTAGGCTGCGGCGGCGGCGGCGGCGGCGGCTGCGGCGGCGGCGGCGGCTGCGGCGGCCGGGTGCTTGCTGCACAGCAGGCTGCGCCAGTAGGCAGGGTCCGAGTGGAAGGCGACGTAGCTTCCCTGCAGCGGGGCCGGCTCGTAGTGCAGCGGGGCTTTGCACGGCGAGCACGCGATTTCCGGGTAGGGCGAGCCCGGGTACTTGCTGAAGACCTGAGGTAGAGGGGCGGCGGGGCGCGCGGCGGTGGCGGTGGCGGCGGCGGCGGCGGCGGCGGCGGCGGCGGCGGCGGCGGGGCTGGCGGCGCTGGCGGCGCTGGCGACGGCGCCCGGGCGCGGGGACTGCGCGCTGATTGGCAGCGGCCGCGCTGCTCCGCTCAGGCCCCGCCAAAGTTGTTGCCGGTCCTTCCAGAAACCCGCGCGGGGGCTGCAGGCGGCGGCGGCGCGTGCGGGCGGCGGCGGCGGCGGCCGCGAAGGCGACGGAGGCGCCTGGGTGGTGGCCAGGGCCCGGCCGAGCCTTCTGCGCTTGGTCTTAAGCACGCGCTCGGTCTTGCAGGACGTGTAGAGCGCTTCCACATCTTCCCGGGAGATGAGCGTGCATTTGGCGGCGTGGAAGGCGATGCTGTTGATGGCCTTGAGTTTCCGCAACTCCTCCAGATCGCAGTGGTGCTTTTTCACTTTCAGATGATCCATGCGCTTGTGCACGGTCGTCCTCGGGATGTTTTTCAGCAGATCTGTGAAGACTTGGGAGAGGGCAAACATTTGCTTGCCTTTAATGATGAGGTAGCCGAGCCTCACGCCATCCACCTCTTCAAAACCTGACTTCAGGTCTCCCATGTCGGGCACTAAAGGATCCCCACCATTTGCAGTAAATATATACGTGACGCATACATACACATGGATGTATGTTAATCCTCCGCCAGATGCTGCGTGTGTCTCAAGGCATCCTGCTAATAAAATAACAAAGACTGTTATTCCCGGCGAAGGGAGTGCCAAACTCTAGGCGAAATTATGGAGGGGGGGAAGAAAAACCCCATGAAATTACACTGACTTGATTCTTGCTTTTTTGGGGGTTTTCGTTTTTTTTCAAAAAGAGGGAAAAAACCATCCGGTTTCTGATCTGCCAGGGTGTGTGTTGGTCTGAGTCCTCGCAGCAGATCAGTACCTGGGCCCCTCTATTTCTTCCTTCTCCATTGGAGCACTGTGATAATGGAATGTGGAGGCAGAAAGAGAAAAGAAATGCAGCTGCTATTCCCGCCGCTGCTTTAGCTACAAATAAAATGACAGAGTGAAGCGAGCTCGTCCGGAGACACCTTCATCAATTAATTCCCCTAAAGCCAACGCTGATTGGACACTCCTGACAGGTGATGCAATAAAAATTGATATTCCACCCCTTCCCCCCAAAATCTCCTACTAATTAGCATACCCTTATACTGCCACCTCCCCTCCCAAAGTAAATAATACAGTCAGTATATAAATCTTTCCATTAAACTATTGGAGCTCAGAAACAGCCTGACTCACAGACTTCAGGAGAAGCAGTGTGTGTACGCTGAAAAAAAAAAAAAAAGGAAAAAAAGAAAGCCATCGTATATTCATTCCCCTTTAAAGAAATATTGCCTATTTTTTGCATTTTACTGATATCGCTATTATCGGTTCAAAGAAAAGCATTTTTAAAACACTATCAAGCCCAGATAGATAGACCCCACCCCCCTTTCCATAGGAAAATGGAGCTGAAGGGAAAATGTGCAGAATAGCCTGGTATTTCCCTTATGGAAGTGGGGAAGGAGACTGCAGCTCTAAAGTTAGACCGCGCCGTGAACCACCCCACACAGACTTACGTTTGGAATTTCTCTCGATTTTCCTTTTTTCCCCCCCTGAAATGCCTTTTTTACAACCAGAAACAAAGTTATTTGACCAAGGAAGCAGTTCAAGGCTCCAGCTCCGAAACACTAACAATTCTACTGGATTTCAGTTCTCTGCTGGGGGGTGGGGTGGGGAGGAGGTAGTTTCACGTCAGACCCATAACAAAGCATAGATAAGCCAGAAATGTGTACACTTTTCACAATTAACCGGGCTGTTTGGAGGCAGGATTGTCCCGGGTCTCCCACACAGTCTAAGCCAGGGTGCTGTTCGTGTTAGATCAGAATTCCAGGGACAGATTGCTTCCTCTTGCAGCAAAGAAAAGAAAATGTAAAACGCCCAAGGTGCTTCCAGAGGTTTTATGTAATGACGATGAAGAGAAAGTGCTGATGTACAATGCAGACTATTTCAGTGCTCTGAGATGCTTGAGTTAGTACTTAGGTGAATTTTCACAACTCCTTTTTTTTTTCCTATGAAAGCCAAGCATCTGCTTTCACAAAATCACTTTGGATGAATATCAATATGGTTTAACCTCTTCTTAGTCAAATTGAGGCATAGTTTGCTGTCATTTTTTCAAAGATATCCAAAATACTGCCACAGGAGAGCCAGAGTCTTTCTACTTGTATTACCAGGATCCCAAGGCGCTTTGTTGGCTGCTTTGTAGAATTAGGCAAAATCTTCTTAACTCTTCAGTGTTTGCAACTACAGCATAGATGCAACCCAGGCATTGATATGTTTCCTTCTTCCTCCAATAATAGGCACATCCATGTGGTTAAAGAATAAATGGGTATTTCTGAGCCTGCAAGGAAAAAAATGTACAATAATTTCTTTATTCACATTCAAACGTTATAGTTGTACCCTCTCCTCCCCCGCCTGGCTAGCAGGTATTACCACCCCCTCAAAAAAAGGATCAGATATACAGAAAGGTATTGCTCAACAAGAGGCGATCTCTTAACCATAATTCCCCACCCCCATCCTCATCTCCCTTGTAATTTCCCAGGAATTTTGAAGAGAATTGGGAATTTCAAGAAGTACATCCGGAAATTAAGGAAGTCTATTTAAGAGAGTCTGTAACTCAGGAGGTTGGGATTTGAAAAGTCAGCCCTGGACTACTGTTGCACTCAGCACAGATGTAATCGCCGCTCTTCAACTTAATCAATGTGTGTACAAACCGCGATGTCTAGTTCTTGCCTTTGAAATCTAAGGCAAGCATTTCCATCCAAGAAATCAGAGCTACAGCAAATTACATTTTTGTCCCTTGAATGAGAGAAGGATCATTGAATGGATCTCGTGATATTTCAGGCTTTAAACGTAACCGGGAGGCAGCGATGAACAATGCCTCGTCACAGCTAATACCATCCACCGAGTTGGCTTTCTTTTGCATCTGGATCTATCACACCGCGTTTTTCTCTTTCACTTTCACAGGAGGCAAAATGCACAAGGTTTAAGCAGAAAGCGAAGTTTCCAGGAAAAGCAGATGTTGGTGTTTGTTTTGAGAAGTAGAATGACCAGAGTCTTTCTATTGCCAGCAACAATAATGTTTTAAATTTCCTCCTGATGCACTTATATACTGCCAGCCCTCTCCCTCCCACCTCACCCCCGCCCATTCCCCTCCTCCAGCTTTAAGATGTAGACCAGAGAGTCAAACAGCCAAGAAACAGTAAACTCAAAAAGAGCCTCTGAGAAGACATTACAAAAGATGAGCCTCTTTTTTTCTTTTCTTTTTTTTTTTTTCTTGATCCAGGTAGTTTTAGTTGTTCTTGATTCCTGTTTAGATTTACACACGCACACACACGCGCGCGCACACACACACACACACACACACACCCCACATTCCTATTCCTCTGGCACATAGCAACATAATTTAGTGACCATTTCAAATTTACCTACTTTTCTCTCTCTCTTTCCATCTTTAAAATAGAAGAGATGGTTTTGAAAACTAATAGGATATTAAACATTTTTTAAAAACTAAAAGTATAATCTGATCTTTGGGTCAATTAGAGAAAAATGAGAGCTCAGGGATTTAGGAAATGTATCAATATATTGCTATGTATGCACTGTCTTTGTGCATCCAGACCCCTTTACACTTATGTATTTTTAATACTCCTACTACATATCTTTCTTCTTGTCTAATACATTCTTTTGTTCCTTTAACTTCCCTATCACTATGTGTATGTCTGTGTGAGCGTGCGTGCATGTGTGCACCAGCACTGGAGCCTTAGCACACACGCATACATACACACTCACAGAATGTGACAGACAGCTTTCTTGTGGCCATCAGCACACGCTGCATATCCGGGGTCTTCTCCAAGCACATTGGGGGTCGATCCCGATAAAAAGATCTAGCCGAGGCCCCTGAGCGTTCACACATGAAAGGCAGGGGACTTTAAGATGGATTTGCATGCACACCGGGGATTTCGATCAATAGCTACCAACATTTATGGCTTAGATTATTAATGTGAAAGCTGGCCAAAAGAATGGGGATGAAAAATTAAAGGTGTCTGTTATCAATTATGCTTAAAGTTATGCAATAATTTACTTACTTTGCCTGGATGTGCAGATCCAGATGCAGAAAGTACTACTCTTCAAAAGCCAGGGAGTTCTTTGATAAATTTGTTGACCATGTCAGCCGCCTCTGCAATCAAAGATGAACCCAATTCAAATGATGGACTGTATTCAAATCCTTTTTTAAGAAAGGATATATCAACTTCAGTGTTTCTCACTTGCATGCACATATGAGGATGGGTATGCCCAGATTAACATTTATGTCTATATTCCTCTCCGAGTCCAGGGAATGACTGTGAATTTAGGCATATATATGCTGTGCATTAGTTTGTTAATTAAGTGTGATCATTGACTAAGAAATGCCTCATCTATGTCTTATTGTAAAAAGTATTTTTGCTTTGAAAATGAAGCTGCTTGCTGAAGGAAAATCCTCTGTAGCAAATACAAATTGAAATATATTCTTTTTTTTAAAATGTATTCCTAATGTCCATTTACTTGCCACATTTATTGTAAAAAACCAACACTTTCAGTTTTTAAAGTGATGTGCTATCAAGATTCGAGCATACTGGTCTTCACTTATCCCATATGAATGTGCTAAATTTACTTTCAGATGCTCTATTTTGATTTATTTTCACTGTATTTTATGTTTAAATACCATAGCAATTCAGTCTGACCTCTTTCCTCTGGAGCAGAGTAATGTACACGGCATTTACAGTCTTTTAAATGGTTAGCTTGGAAATGCAATAGCAATTTACAGGAGTAGTTTACTAATGGGGAAAGTTCTTTTGAAAACCTGAAGGAAAACCTAAGAGTACTTTTGCATTTCTCTACTACAACTGTCATATAATTAAAGTATTGAAGAGCATTAAAATAATCCTTTTCTTTCCAAGCTCTACATACATAATTTAAATGAGGATCACCCCCACCAACAACCTAACTACCATATACATTTGTTTTAGTGGTAGTTGGTTACATTTTCTTCAAAGTGAATTCAGACATAAGAGAATAAGGAACATCACAAAGGCCTCAACAATCTAAGAGAATGGTCAGAAGTATAAAAGAAGTCCCTTAGACTGTTGATTAAAATTAACTATAATATTTACAATATAAAGTCTAAAAGAATAATAATTTAAAGCTCTCACGGCTGAACTAGTTGAGGATGTAGGACAATAAAATCTCAACAGTTTCTTAGTGAAACTCATCTGTTATCACCTCTTCCCTGCTTTTTGGGAGGGAAAAATGAGAATAGAGGAAAAGGAAATGGCTAAAATGAAAAACAACTGAAATTATAATTTAGAATATTTTTCTTAATTTTTTTTCTTTTTTGTTCCATTCGAACATATCAGGGCAAGGCTCCCAAAGGGACCATCCTTCTGTTGTGAAGCATTTAAAAATCCTGTCTTTAACAGAAGTTTGGGACACAGAGTATATGCCATGTTGTCTACTGACCCATAATCAAAATGCAGTGACCTTCTACCCTTTTTTTGCCCCCTGACCCATCTTGAATTCAATGCAGCCTTTATAAATTTGCAAATCCTTGGAGGTAAAGGGGGTTTTGTGAGGCTTTGTTCTGAAAAAGCCCTAAGAGTGTGCTTTCTAAATTAGACAAAGGTAAAGAAGGAAACCTCAGTGGATGAGATTTTACACAGGTGAGCAATAGGCAACCCTTGGAAAACATCCTTTGCAAGCTACAGAGCAGTTACAAATGTAGGAGACAAGCAGGTTATGGATTGCATCAAATTAGAGTGTGGTACAAATCACTTCCCTGATGTAAGAAATGGCTAGGCCCCAATCTTCCTGCTTTTCCCATCTCAAGGGTTGTGGGGGAAGGAAGGGGGGCTGGGGGGTGGGGGACAGATGGAAGGGAGGAGGAAGGAAGAGAAAGGAAAGAGACCTGCTCCACATGTATCTGTCTTCAGGCACATTCCCTTATCTTTCCTGCTATCAGCGGTTTAAAGGACACCATAATTATGATGGTGATAAAACAATGCCTCCTTATGTGTGCTGAATAAATAAAGAATGTTTACAGCTCAAGAATCTTTTAATTCCAATTAAATGCTATCAAAGAAAGGCCACTTTTTCTACTGCAACCATCTTTCTCCCCAATTATCTTGTTTTGTTGCAATATTTTCCTATGAGACACAAGGGACTTTCACAATTGATCTGGATGTAGGAAAAAAAATCAGATAAAGTAGAATTCAACCTTTCTATATTAAAGAATACACAAATCTCCAGAACCATCATTTCTTTGGATTTTTGTTGATTTCCCACGAAGACCAAACGTGCAGAGCCAGAGCGATGACGCTGTTTTGTGGCCTACCTATGGGCTGCTGAAATCGCAGCACCAGGAGGGAAAAAGCAAAGATAAGACTGGAGTAGTAGCCTGATAGTCCCTGAAAGGGGAATCCTTTGGTTCTGTTCCCCTGGCTTCAGCCCAAATCTTTCTAGGAGCACTGGAGCCAATCACTGTCTTCCTTTCTGTGGCTACTGGGAACACAGAAAAAAAGCGGGAGATTAAAAAAAAAAAAAATCACAACTTCGAATTTATGGCTATGCAAGTATCATTTCATATCCATGACCTCAGCAAATCGCATCATAATCACATTTAAACAAGGTCTGGGCAGCACTGCCCATCAGGAGAGGCACTAAACACTAACGGCTGGCCAGAACATTTGCTTTTGAAAAAATTTGGAGCCAAAGAGTGAAAACTGTCTTTCAACTTTGAAAAGCTTACTTTTTCACTTCTGAGACCAATTTCTACGTGAAGAAATTTCAAGTAAACGCCTCTTTTTCATTCTTTCAACAACGTTAATGCAAATGTCTTTTTCTTTCCTTTCTTAGTTGTGGTAGTGTTTTGTTTGTTTTTAAAAAAACACATGGCACAACAAACCCTGTGGAGAACACACATATTTTGTTAAATGCCTCAAGAAACCTGCCTATTTTTCATCTAAGAAACGCATTGCTAAGTATAAACTAAAAAAAAAATTTTTTTTCCCCTCGAAAATACATATAATATTTCCTAGCATATACTCTTTGGTAATGTGCAAAAATCAATGGTTAAAAAAAAATGTCAGGTATTTGTGAGTATTCTGGAGAGTTGGAGGCCCCTTTCCTTTTCAAAGTTAGAGCGCCAACACCCTCGATTCTACTGGCAGAATTAGGATGGACTTAGAGGGTCCTAAACGTGACCGATTCACTAAGGCGGGGGGCTACAGCTTGCAGCAACGTGCTCGGCAACTTAATCCTACGCTAAAAGAGGGCAGAGAGCAAAAAAAGAATGGAATACAAACTCCCCGAAAACGTAGTTACTTCCAAGGTGGATTGTGTATTTTCAGTCTGATGGGAGCGTCTGATTTTTGGAGCAAAAAGAAGAGAAGGTAAGTGTTTGTCCTTGTATCCACCAGTTCGTAGAGAAACAATGCAAGAACAAAGGAAACCACTTCCCCATCTGAACATTTCCTCCGTCTCCCTCCGTTTCAAGCCGAAAAGCTTGCTAAGGGATTCGCTTTACTTTTACCTTAAGTAGTGGTTCCTAAGCTTGTGGAGCGGGAAGGAGAAAAAAGTTGAGACAGTGTAAATATAGGCTAAATAATAATAAAGGCTTGCTGTGGCGGATCCACAGCGCCAGCCGCAGCAACTTGCAGTAGAAGTTGCTAAATGCATGGAGGCAAACCTCAAGGAAACACCTTTGCATACTAGATTTCCATCTCAGCCATTCCAACAGCCTTTCTTGCTGTTTGGAGGATTTTCTGCGCAGAAAATGTGTGGGTGCTGTCTGTGGGGAGAGAGCAATGTACGGTTCAGGTAGAAAATGTTCTCTCCTGCTGACGGGAAAGAGTATTTTCAAAGGGAAGGGGACTCCATTGACGCTTGGTACGGTAATGGGAGAGATGGCAGCGGTGGCTGGGAAACGAGAGAGATGTGTATTTCAGTGCATTTGCTTTGGGGTACCCAGGTTACAGCAAGTCAGCCTTTGTGGGTCTGTGTGGCTGAGTAAGTGACCGAGTGCCCTCGGCATTACCTAAATGGATCCGTGTGTGAGGAGGGTGGAGGGGGGGCAGAGAGCCCCAAAGCCGTCGAGCACGTGAAACACGACTTTTTTACTATCCCCCAAGCGGCGACGAGGCCCCTTCCTCCCCACCCCACCTCGAAATGCGTATATTACCTGCCCCGTTACAGTGACACATGTTTATGTTTATAGTCCTGGTTTGTAGTAGTGTCAAGAGCCGCGGAGAGGAGGGGGAGGAGAGACAGAGAGGGAGGAGTAAATGCAACCACCCCCACTTGTTGTTAAAGCAAATTTACTGCGTTATTGCGGGCCCTGGACTGGGGGCTGGAGGGGAGCAGAGGGGACCGGGAGCCGCGCAGGGCGTCGGTGAGGAGGGGGTGGGGTCAGGAGCTCCGCGGAGGGAGCTCCTTCTCCCGCAGCCCCGGGGGAGAGAGGCCAGCGCGGCGGAAAACAGAAAGGGCCCTCCAGCTCGCTGCGCTCGCTGGCGGGCCTCCGCGAGCGGGACTCCAGGGCCCTGACCTCTGACCCCGGCTCCTCTCCGCGCTTTCCCGGTGCCGCGCGGCCACTTTTTACCCAGGGTGCCTCGCGCGGGCCGCGCTCGTGCCGAGCTCGAGTCCGTCCTAATCCTCCATTCCTCGAGTCCCCTCCCCCGCCGCCAGCCCGGGGGAGGATTCTCCGGCGGGGAACCCCCGCCCCACCCCCACCGGGCCGCGGCGCTGGCGGAGGCGGCCGGGCGGGGATGAGGCCGGCAGGGCGGGGCGGGAGCGGGGTGCCGGCCGCGCAGCCCCGCCGAGGCCGGACCTGTTGCCTGCGATTGGTCCGCGCCGTCCCGCGCCCTCTCCCTGCCCGCCGCTGGCCCTGCGTAGGGCGCAAGTCGCGGGAGGACACAGGCATGGCTGTTCTCTCCGCCTCCCGCCCAACTTTTCTCCCCTGGGGGTGGGAGGAGGGCGGCGGGGGAGAGGAGCGGGCCAAGGAAACTCTGCGGCGGCCTCAGCCTTCCCCAGAAAGTATCGTCACGCGCGGCCCGCCGCCCCTCCGGGTCCGGCTATTTAACTCCGCGGCCGCCCGGCCCGGCCCGGCCGCGACCGGCTGCCGCCCCGCCGCCCACCGGACCTCCGGTCCCGTGCCTGGCAGGCGGGAGAGCACGGCAGGCGGGAGAGCACCGCCGCCGCGCCGCCTCGGAGTTTCCATAACAGTCTGCTTGGGAGGAAATAAAGAGGGGTAGAGCAGGGGCAGATGTTAGACACCACAATGTGTCTTTCCAGTTTTCTAGTTTTAACGAGACAGATGGATTTAGGGTTCCCAGTTTGTGGAATTTGCTGTATTTCCTTCGAGATTTGGGATTTCCTGAACAATCTCCTTTATTTTTTTTCCTTCCCGGAAGGGAAATAGCAAATCCACATTCAGATGAAAGGGAGACTTCTCAGCCTCTTGTGAAAAATCCAAGAGAGGAATTTTTTTTTTTAATTAGTTTCAGGAAAATAGTGCTTTAGGAAAATAATCTGTGGCAGAGGAAGCGGGAGTTGCCGAAGGAAGCCCGGGATTGCAGGCGGGAAAGGAGAGGAGCGGCGGCGGCGGGAGAAGGCGGCTAGGGGAGGGCCGGGGCGGGCGGCGCGCTCGGCGGGCAGGCGGAGGAAGCGGGAGCCGGCGTCCGGGTCGGCCCGACCGCCTGCCCCCATTGTTCGGCCCTCTCACTGCAGCTTGGCCCGCGTGTCCTTCCCGAACTCCCCAGCGCTTCCGTCGGGCCGGCCAGCTAGTTTCACCCAGCTAGTTTTAGTGTGTGATCGGACGAGGGGTTCAATAGGAAACACCTCGTAGGAAGGAGGCTTTGGCCGAGCATGCGACTCACAGTCCAAGAAAAAGGAATGCAGCATAGATAATTTTATAAAATGATCACTAGGTGAGCGAAAATACAGACAATATTTTCTGGATCGTGAGAGTTAGAGCTGATTGTGTTAATAATATTTTAAACAGTTTGAAGAAAGAATTGGAAAATGAGAGAATTCAAAGGAGTTCGAAAAGCACGTTTCGCTCTTTCTGTGGGCTATTACTGCTCTTTGTTGTATTCAAGAAGTTTAATTTTACAGGAAAGGGTTGAAACTGGTCCTAACAAAAATGGCTCCTTTTCTTACGGTGAAATGCATTTGCAAAATAGCTCAATTTCAAAGAGGGAAAACGTCTAAGGTGTCTTTTCACCACGTTTTGGAAACAAATAATTGCAACCTAACCTACGAAACTGCTTGTTTTTCTTTGTGAGGCATGTGGGAAAAAAATATTTCTGGGCAAACGTCATAGTTTTAAAAAAAGAAAGATTTCCAACAAGTGATCAGCAGCCTTGCACACAACACCGAAATCATCGTGCTGCATAAAGAGCTGAAGCAGTAATTTCAATCCTGTAGCCCAGACCTTGTGAGGCCTGGAGAATAGTTTCAATTTAGAAGTATTGTAGATTTTGCGGAAAATCTTTCTAAAATACGACTAGTCTGTATATTAGGCAGCTCTGTTTCCCAAGGTGGGTTTTAAAAAACCAATTAGAATTGATCTACGGTGGAATATTATATTTACACGTCATCAGGAAAACATTTGACAAGAGTTTTGAATTACAAGAAAGAAGTTAACAGATGATATGTTCATAATTAGCATCTGCTCGAAAGACCCCCCTAAGAATCAGTTAAAGGTAGTGATGGCTCTGATTTTGCATTTGAAATGCTGTAGGAGTTGTTTGCTTTTTAACACTTTAATTTTGCAGGCTTTCTTTCTAAACTTGCATTTCCACGTGGAAAGTCCTTCAATTATTTCTAGGTACAAGGAGAAATTCTTATGCAAGAAGTCATTTGAAGTGTGACTATGATAGAATTCGGACAGAAAAAAAATCGGGGCTGAAAATTAAGTATTTTCAATCGTCTCCTACCATTCCACACACCCCCAGGTCCCCCCACCGCTTGTATTCAATTTACATTTTTATTTATAAGTCTTTGCATATTTAGAATGGCTTCATAAATTTATTTCTTATGTAGTTGATAGGTCAGTCTTCTTACACCTTTTACTATTTCAGATGTTTTTCATTTAAAGTTAAAAAAATAGTTACAAGTCAGGATATACTTGTGAGAAAAACAACAAATGGGAGGAAAAGAAGGCCCGAATGGGGGTGGGGATCGAGAGCATAAGTAGCATTCCTGGCCAGTCTTTGTGATACCTTTCTTTAGTATTACGTTGTTGTGTTTTCCACTTCCCCTTGGACCAACACTGATTGCTTTTTTAATTGGGCTAAAGTGCTAGCATATAAAAACTTACCTAGTCTGTATCTTGCCATCACTACCAGTAAAGACTGACAAAAAATGATCTGAAGCTGGTGTGTTTCATTTGCCAAGAAGGCTGAGCTTCGTAAGATTCACCCTGTAAGATTGTGTTGGTCTTTGGCACTGTTACTGTACAATTTCAAGAAGTAAATGTCCACCTTATAGATTTTTAAAAATATAAGATATCCTAGGGAGTTTATTAATTGAAGAAATAAAAAATGAATTTGTCAAACTCATTCTTTCTGGGACACAATGCACTTAATTAACATATTCTCGGGCTTCTTTCTACATTTGGTAAGCAGTGGCCCCTTCCCTTTCAGAGAGGAAAACATTTAAATATTAAAAAGTGACCTTCTTTGGTCCAGATAGTATTTGGCAATTCAGTTTGATTTCTTCTCCTTCGCCTCCTTTTTTTTTGCTATTCTAGATATGTTTCATTTCTTTCATGGTCCTCTTCCATTTTATAAACTGATTTTCCTCTTTCCATGTCCAGAATCTTTTTCACTTAATCTCATTGTATACTATAAACAAATACCTAAATATGTCACTTGAATCACACTTTAGTTATAACATAGATGCAAATTTCAGTATCAGTAAAAAGTGGAGTATGGTTCTTACATTCTCATGCTTAACGTTATATTCACGATACCCTGAGGAGTCAGAGTAACACATTTAAGTATTGTTGCATCACAGAAAAAAAGTCCAACTCTGAAATGTTTGAGATTTATGTAACATCTGGGAGATCTAAAGGCTTTTTGGGATACTATTTTTTAATTGGTAATTACAAGTTTTTTACCCCCTCGCCAATGTAAAGGCAGTCAATTAAGATCAATTTTATAGCAAAAGGAAGAGCTCTGAAGCCAAATATCAGATTAACTAAGCCAAACCCTTTTGAAGTAAATATTAAAACTTGATTATTAAAAATATTTTTAATTTAGATTATGCAGGATTTAAATGTGAACATTACCTAACTCAATTTTCCAAAAATAAATCTATCATGCAAATAATATTAATTATGATTTTTAGAATATGTGTAGTAATGCAGTGGTGACTTTTATATGAAAGAAAGGTGGTTAGCATTTTAGAACTGTTTAAATGTCGATGATTCTAATTCTAAATTATCTGGTAAAAATATTTCACAAACGTTAATTTCAAGTAGTGAAAATCTTGAAAGAAACTAATTTATCTGAAAATTTTTGTCAATCATGACTTGTAAATCTTCAATTGTGCATATAAAATGAAGCCTTGCTTTATTCTAAAGATTAAATTATAAAGTTCAAACTACAATAAGCTTTTAAGTAGCAATATTGTACATTAAAGAAACATTTATTGTGGGCCTACTACGTGTAAGACACTTGGTAGGTGCAACTGTGAGTAAAAAACAAAAAATCTAGTCTCGTAGCTAATCATGCTTTATTAGGTGAAATCTTGCAAAAGCCATGAACATAATCTCAACTAAAATTGTAACTGAATACCCTTCAGTGAATATTTGAATACAAGATACACAAAGGCATCATGTGTAGGTTTGAATCTATGAGGTAAGTAACAAAAGTGTTGCAGAAATATGCATTTTAATCAAACTACCATAAATACACATACCTCATGATACACTTTGCATAAAATGTAAAAACTTGAAAATCAAATGTATGTTGAAGAGGATATATCTGAAAGTCTACAGATCATAAGGAATTGCTTTTTGAATTTTCCAAGTAATTTATTTAGAAACAAGATTCTAATTTCTAATGGGGTTTAATAATACATGAATTTTAATTGTTTCTTGTATAAAATTTAGTTTTCGGGCCAATACAGAGTATGGAAGTCAGGAATCTGAGCTACGGAGCATGTATTATAGTTTCAGTCTTATAGAAATATACCCCAATTTCAATACCTTACTATAGAAATATACTTTAACAATGAGTCTCATAGACTAAATATTATATGAACAAATAGAAGGCATATAAAACCTTAATTTAGAAAGACGATTAATACAAGCAATGTTAACATATGAACCAAATGTAGTTCTGAATATTTCTGTCACAGCATCTACTTATGTAAATGATTATGGAAAAGCAAATTCAGAAAACTGCTGCCTTGGTTAGGGACTAAAGAAAATTATAAGAAGATATATTACCCATTGTGTAGAAATACATTTTCTCATTATGGTAGGGTTAGAGGTTACATCATAAAATACTTTACTTGAGTTTTTTTGTGGTTTGCCTCAGATGATTAGTTTAGAGAAATAGATGAACCAGTATTGTGTTAGTGGTTTTATATGAAAGATATTAGAGACAATAGGCTTTTGTTTTATTCTACAGATACTAGATATTCTTGGATATTTTGGGAATATGGAATTAGATTTAAATGGTAACACTAAGATTAAGTTATTTTCTATGAACTGATTTTATAAATCTAACAATTTATTTTTCATCACTATGTACTTTTGAAAACTTAGTTGAGCTTTAACAATTTTGGCAAATTAATTATAAGTTTTATCCACTCTGAGATATGATAATTAGCACACTTAGCAAAGTGTCATACATATTAAATGACTATATTTACATCAAATAAAAGACAAGTGCAACTTTGCATTGTAGTTTCTATATCCAAAACAGTCTGGCACACATTAAATGTTCAATAAATATTTACTGAATGAATAAATAATTCACTGTATATTTCAATTATTTTACTGTCTGTGGTTCTTCCTTTTCACTTATTATTTTATAGAAGAACATTTGCTTCACACATATAAGAAAAAGCCCTATATCTGGTACTTGAGATAAAATGAAAATGATCTTTTATATCCATTGTTTTTTTTGCTAATTATTTTCATAACTCAATACATTGTTAAAAATCAGTTTTAAATACTTAGAATTATATTTTGTCAAAATTATGCAGTTATTTTCAATTTCATTTAAAAGTTTTGCTTTGGATACTATTACTTATCTATAAGAATGTTATAGATCAGGCATTTTTGTTATTTTAAAGTTCAAAAACCTATTAGAAATAACAATTTCTTTTGTATCGGAAAGATTATGCGTTTTACATACATTTCTTTTATTACACATTACAGGATAAGGCAAAGTACTCATTCTTCTTCGCATACAAATTAATTCTACTGCAAGAAGTAAACTCCAATACCTTAAATATAAAATAAATGCATTTAAAAATAACTTAGTGGATGATAGCTTGACTGCAGTGTTTGGAAAGGGAAGCTTCACATTGATTTTAACTTAACATTACATTAGGAGTTGGGACAGGAATTAGATATTGAATCGGTACAGTTTCTATAAGGGTAAGATAAAATACTGCATACTGTGTAGTTAGGATACAAAAAAAAGTGTACTTTTCTTTGCAGGTCATTTTCATATCATTATTACAGGTCTCAAAATTTATTAATTGTTGCCATATATTCTGTAATCTTGTAGTCACCTTTTCCAAATCTTCTTCGTTGTGTCTCTTTGGTGGACATTTTCTCTCTATCAGTAAGCTTTGGTAATTTCCATTTCTACAGACATCTCCTTTAGCTTTTAAGGCATTTGAATATATTTGGTAATCTATGCTTACATTGCAGTATTATTCTAGCAATTAATGTGAAATAGAAAAAAGCCACGCTAGCCTTTTCTTCCTTAGAACATTTGGAATGCTTTTAAAGCTTAAACCATTACATTATTTTTTGGTGATTGACAAGAACTCAGGTCCCTCCATCTTTTTAGCATGGTATAAGTGCATTTTCCAGATCACATTATATGGCTAATTCCTGATAAACCATTTTGTACCTGCAAGTTATTAACCCAAAGCCATGAATTCGCCCTGTAACTATGCTTGTCATTTAAACAATCAACCCATAATTCCCGTTTCATGCTAAACTTTTATGACTGGATACTTTTTGCTTAAAATCAATACTTGGTTTACATGGATCCATAAGGGATGGGGCAACAGTAGGAGATCTTACAGCTTAAAAACTACTTAGTATCCAGCTAATTATTCAAATAGGCCTAATCCATTTTCTATTGGTGTATGAGGAGGAAGCTCCTGTCTCTCTGCCACTTAAATGCCTTCCATTTCCAATAGTAAAAATAGTAAGACTCCTCAATCAGAACTGGACTCCCTGTCTTAGGGTTTTAATGATCCACTGGTGTCAGGCCAGAACCTATTTTGTCCTAGAACTACATTTCCCAGATCCCATTATATTGTTAATTCCTGTTATCCACTTGTACTCCTACCCAGCAAGCATAGAGTTGGTCTTGGGGTTTCTAGCACCAGCTTTTGACCTTCTTGGATGCACTTTCATTTGTCAGTGGGGCCAGCTTGGTACTTAAATGGGCGGCAGAGCTGATAACACTTCCAATGGGTGAACTTTGGTTGGAATCCAGCATGTGAATTTAATGGGTGGAGAGGCTGCGGCAGCGCTGTGAAGTTAGCGTGGCCAACTGCAGGAAGCCATGCTTCATTACACCCTTCGTGGAAGCCGGTGTTCGCTCCCAACTATAGTCACCCACCGGCCAGTGTGGGAAGAGAAGGCTGTCAGGTAGGCTACGCAGGTCGGAGATGCCCTGGGGGAGTCCCTTGCCGGGGAGTCCCCTCCCGCCCTCGGCTCTCCCAGGCGCCCTCCCGGGTCTCTCCCGACGCGCACGCGCACCCCGCGCGCCTCGCGCAGCCGACGGCGGCCCAACGTCCCCGCCCTCGCGCGCGCGCCCTTGCGTCGGCTTGCGCGCACACCCGCTCCCGTCCTCCGCACACCTCAGCAGCGGCTGCGCCGGCGAGAGGCGCTGGGGAGGAGAAGGGCCGGGGCCGGCTCGATCGCGGCGGCGCGCACGCAGGGCTCGCCTTTCGGGGCCGCCTCCCTCACGCTGGCTGCAGGGCGGACGCGCACGCCGAATGACGCTCGGAGGAGGAAGCGCAGCCCCGTCTCCTCCCTCGCCGCCCGGGGCGCCGCGGGAGCCCCCCCAGTGCGCCTGTGCGGCGACCTCCCGGATTATGTGTGCCCGCCTCGGGCACCAGCGCTAACGCCGGGCGGAGGCGGGGAGGGAGGCCGCCGGGGAGGAGGCGACGGCGGCGGAGGCGGCGGCGGCGGCGGGGCGGTGGGGGAGTCAGCAAGGACATGGCTCCTGAGTGCAGGGCGGAACGTGAGTGACTGAGCGGCGCCGGCGGGCGGGCGCGGGGCGCCGGGGCGGGACGGGACGGGACGGTGGGCGCGGGGTGGGGAGAGCGCTCATGGCTTGCTTGTGATTTTTAATGGTCCCCCAACTCCCTCTTAGATGGTCTCTAGCGACCGGCCCGTGTCACTGGAGGACGAGGTCTCCCATAGTATGAAGGAGATGATTGGAGGCTGTTGCGTTTGCTCAGACGAGAGAGGCTGGGCCGAGAACCCGCTGGTTTATTGCGACGGGCACGGCTGCAGCGTCGCGGTGCATCAAGGTAAACACCCCGCCGCGCGCCGCGCAGCGCCGGCCTGCGCCCAACCGTCACCGCCGCCCCACCTTGGCAGCGCCCGGGGCCGCCCGCCCCTCCCCCGCCAGCTAGGCCCCGCCCCTCGCGCCAGCCCGGTCCGGGCCTGGCTTGGCCCCGCCCTCGGTGTCCGGGCCGCGGTTTAGCCCCCAAGGTCCGCCGCGAGCGGGCGGGCGGGCCGCGCGCGTGTGGGGGAAAGTGCGTGTGGCCCGGCGTCACGTGACCCCGCGCACACTCAAGTGTCAGTCGTCCTTGGTCTGCAGACTTTTTCGGGCCGCAGAGGTCTGCAGGCTTGCGGCCTGCCCCGGGTAGGCGGCGGCAGGAGCGTGTACCCCACGTTCGGGGTCACGATGGCCACCGGGGTCGGGGTGGAGCGCGGAGTCCCCTTCCCATCCAGGGCCTGCGCCTCTCTGCCGCAGTGGCTGGGGACTTCCTATGGCTCGTGGCGCTGGGCAGAGCTCGGGAGGACTGTTAGAGGTCTCCGGGGGAGCCGGTCTGCTGCACCCCAAGCTTTCTGGTAGACAGCCTGCAGCTGCCGCCGCCGACCGAGAGCTTCCTGCGGGGAGGACGGCGCGGTGCCTGCCACGGGGAGGTTCTGGGGCTCAGCTGCCCTGAATTGATGGTGAAGGCTCTTATTAGAGGCCGCATCAAGCCACGCCTCAGCCTGTAGTGGCTGAAGACCAGAGAAGGTGGTGGTGCCATCAAGTGACTTGGGGAGCTTCTTAGTTTACTTCTGGGTATCTTTTCAGTTGGTGAGTGATTTTGGATATTAAAAAAAAAAGAAAAGACGGTATCAGTAAGAGTTTTTTGATCATTGGAGTTTCTACTTTGTAAGCAATAAAAACTGGAGAATTGAGGCTGAAACAATTCTAGATTTTTTTTTTTTTT